>JASFDG010000059.1:0-70902 GCA_036937095.1 Phaeolepiota aurea
CTTAGGATTTAATAAAATTCTTTTACTATTCTATTTAGATTTTACAAAATATATTTAATATGCTTTTTCGCAGATGTAAGCTTGCCCAAACTGGCGTCAACAGCGCACAGACTACTACCAGGAGGTGCGCCATTTGCCGGTGATTGAACGCCTTTAACAGTAACTCAGCTACCGCTGTGCGAAGGAAGCTGCTGGGTTCGATTGCTGGCAGGCTAATGGTTGTGACGAGATACCATGAGATTTGCATTCCTCTAAATAAATCTCAGAATTCATGATAGATAGCCGTCATTGCCAGTGTCGGGCACTGATACACGAGCGTCCATGAAGCTGGATCGGTATAAGTAACCGAGTTCAAGAATACCGCCTTTAATAAGTACGCTGGCAGTTCCCCTTCGGTAGCATCGTGTGATAAAAATGTTCATTCAGTACCTAATAACCACAAGAACCGACTGTACTACGGCGAGAGGCTTGTTTTATTGGAAGAACAGCACTTCTTTCAGTAACCGCGAGTCACCAATTTCTCGAGCTTCCCAAAGTTGGGGGTGCCGAGGCCCGTCACTAGAAAAGCAGGCAACTTATGGAAAAACTCAATTAACAGTAGCACATTGAATTGGCTCACCTGGATCCCATCCATCCGTCGCCTTGTGGTGAAAATCAATCAGCGATCTTATCCCCAAAATTGTACCAATCAACTCACATTGAACCCTGGGGTGCCACATCCAGCATTATGGCCATTTGTGATGTCATTGAAACCTTCTGGGATGGAATACAACAGGGGATTGAGGAACCCCAATGTTGGTTGCCCATTCTTGAGCCGGGCGTCATTCAGAAGGGCGACGAAACCAGCGAATGCAGGAGACGATGCTGACGTTCCCCCGATCAAGACCGGCCTACCAGCCAAGAATATTCGGAAGCGGTCAGACTGGGCAGCGACATCGGGGAAGCCCTGCGGATTGTAAAAGGGTTCTGAGATACTAGAAGGGCACCTGGATGAACAAGGTACGTACTCGTCCTTCCCTAAGTATGCTGAGAGTGAGATTTTGAGCTCGAGGATTTTTGCAGGACTTACGGATTAAAGAGACCTTTATACAAACCCTTTGGAAGTCCTTTGAGAAATTTGTCCCCAGCTTTTTTCTGGTAATCTGGTTGAGGGAACTTTTTAAGGGTTTGGATGAGTGCCCATCGAATTTCACGGGATTGAAAAGACGAACGTAATCGCTAAAGCCCCCTCCTGAGAAGAAGCGCGAGACGGCGACTTCGGGGATGTGAGTCGTGCCACCCACAGATGTGATGCTAACAAAACGTCAACAGGGGACACTAAAATCTTTCAACAGAGCATACAAAGGACACCTGGTAAGCGAGATGGTGAGCAACGTCCCGATCTACAAAGAAGAAACGGTTACGTTGCTGGAAATGTCGGGATGAACCTGGTGACATTTCTACCATCATTCGTAAAGCATTGCTGTGTGACAGGGTTTGCATCCCCGTCTCCAACACCAAAATCGCCAGAGGAGAAAAGTAGAGAGACACCACGCGCGCCTGCACAGAGGGGCACTCAAATTAGCTCAACCAATGTTAAGCGCTATTAGGCCTCACCAAGCTGGGCGAAGCCAGCACATGCACGTTGAGCGAAAGCTTTTGGGACTATCATAGCATCGTCAACACTGATCCATCGGACAAGGGCACAAAGGGCGGGGCATACCTGTCTGCTCATGGTCACCGTAACTGGTAGAGATAACATGAGGCGGGTTGGGGTGTGAAAGGATGAAGTCAAGCCAGTCTGTATAGGGTCTGACTAAAGCGTTAATTTCACGCTCGAACGAGTGCACATGTCACATTTACTCATTGGTGTCTGTTGGTGTTCCAGCATCAGGAATAAAAGGCGGGCGACCTGCAGTAGAATAGAAAGTCGCCTTGAAGACGTTAGTTTGATCGTCTATCAAAGTTGCGTTGCTAATCTTACTGGCACTGGATGGGATATCCCGAACGCGAATTGCACATCAAGATTGGCCTCAGCCCCAGCATTTGTTAGGTTTTGGTCATTGAGACCGCCTGCACCATCAAGCCCTTAGAACTTTGGATTTTGAAGATTCGTGTCCTGTACCTTTTACGGATATAAAGTTGAAGGATGAATTTAGTGCATCGGGGCGTTGGTCCGCATAGAAGGACTAGATCTCACGTCAACCGCGTGATGGAACCTCTTTTTCAAGCCAGCCTAACGAACCTGTAAGTCAACAAGGTTTGCGAATTGCTCCAAATATCCTGTGATGCCGATAGAGTTGGCATCGCTCGTTGATGGAACGTATCCAACGGCATTGTAAAGTTGCTGAAGGCATGAAATTGTGATGGTCGTGTTACAACTTGCATCGACATTTGCGCCAGATTTGGCATCCATAATAGGGGCTTTTTTACGATCTTGGGCTTTGAACTTAGTGACATCCTCGAGGTCGAAAATATCCGACTTGGACCCTTTAAACCGACCAAACATGGTCGTCGGTTGAATAACATCTATGTGGCTATGGAGATGTCTGGGAAGGCTGTAACTGGTGGTTCTGACCAAGTAATCCCTACTGTCTGTATGTTGCCAGACATAGTACGTCTAGATTCGGAATATCTGACGTTAGCATTTCGAGTATCGGGACATTAAATATATAGCGGCTGACCGTATCCAACATTGTCTCCACCATATTCACAGGAAGCTTAATGGTGACCCAGTCTTTCGCCGGAGAGCGAGTAATCTCATCCTCCGTGATACCAAATGAAGATAACCATGCGTCAACCACGTCAATGCTCTCAGGGTGGGGTGCAACAAGTTGTTCGACCTCTTCCTTGGAAAGGTATGCTCCATATCGTTTATGCGCTGGGTCGCTTACTTCAAACAGGTGCTTTTCCAAGACTGGGAAGTTGGGCTGCGGCAAACCGATCCGGAGAACGATTTTGTGGTCAGGAGGTGCAGCGCCTTGGCGGGTCCAACCATGAGGCACGGCAACTTTTTCCTTTACTTCAAGCATATAAGCAGGAGAAGGTGTAGCCCAGCAGGACACAGCGGAGAGCGCCAACCAAGACAAGTAGAGGATACGCATTGTGGTGAAAGCCAGGGTGAGCACGGGAGTGGCTGGCGTCCATCTAGCATCTTTTTAACTAGGACTGCTGAGAAGTAAATCACCAATTCACAACAAAGAAGCTAGTATAGCGAGGAAGCGGTGTTGTTTAATCCACTCACCAAGGACGAGAAACCCGGGTGAAGATTCCCGTTTTAATAGACTTGCCGTTGGTTCCATCAAGCTCATCAAATTGATCAACAAAGTCTTGTGCTTTATAGGCTCAAGTACGGGCGAACGCTTTAGCGGCGTGCAAATTCGAAGTGTAGCAGCAGAAGTTCCATATGCACCATACCCACGATGTACAAGGCCCAAGGCAGGAAGGTGGAGGTAGAACACAATCCACCATGTGACGCGTCGGCTCAATATCTGATACAAAACTCCGATGTGAATGCGTCTACTTGCGTGGTTTCCAGTTGCGAGCCATGTTTTCATCGAAGCAAGGATACTGTTCTGCACCAGTGCTTTGGTAGAGTCAACCGCCGACAGCGCGTTCAGGTCGGAACAAAGGGTGTTGCGCCATCTCCTGGCTGTGGTGTGCTTTGTGTATTTCGGCCTTGGGCTGAGGCTGTCGCATCTCTTCAGTTGCAGGGATTACCTTGTGTTCAATGTCCAGGCATAAACCGATGGGTTGCTTACGAGTTCATTGCATGACAGAAGTCGTTGTGTAAATATGGCAAATCTGGATGGATGAATTTAATTAGTAGAACACCCTTCCCTCCTAACGTATCATGCTACGACAGAGTCATACTATGCCCACCATTTGAATAAGCCAGATGGTACTGCATTCAAAGCAATAGTAGAGGTTCAGTTGTCAGGATGCTCGTAGCGAGCAGGCCAACGAACGGCAAGGTACGCGCGTCGGAGGGTAGCCAGTGATTCGCATTTACTACCTGCGATTAATGGTATGAAAGAAAAGTACAGTGGTATGGATGGTATCAACGTTAACCCTCCTCCCAACCACCGAGTTCCACAGCAAACGCAACGGCAAGCTTTGAGAATTCGAGCATGTGAGAGAAGCTGAATTCGTCAGAAATGTCGATTCGGCTAAGGGAAAACTAGTGAGTCTCGCAAATACCAAAAGGGGCATGTCATACTCATTGGCTGAGTGTATATTGTTATTCGAGTTTTCGAAGCTGCTTTCTGGATGCAATGTTAATAGAGTGTCAATGGAGCATTGGTAAGACGAAGCACCGATTGTGAACACTGAAGGATAACCTGCTTTTCTCCATGAGGCACTGAATATTATGATCAGCACACGCTTGACGATGACAGAGATACCATGAAACTCAACTGGTCACTGCATGCATATCCGCATTTGGTCTATGTAGCGTAATATAAGAAATGTATACATCTCTTGGACCAAAGTACTTGCCTCAACGTATGGGATGTCCAGATACAAATCCACAAGTTTGGCATTGAACGCAGTGAGGCTATATCAGTGAGTCAAGGGGAAGTCTCGTCATCGAAAAAGGTGGAGTACCCGAGGTCCGTATAATCGGTGATGATGCCAACCTCCTCTTGTGTACCACGCTGACAGGCCATTCAGTCCCCAGAATATGTACAAGACGTGGTGTGCGCACCTTAACCCATGCAGTCATGTCGTACTAAGGGTATCATAAACAAGGGAGGTACTGGGGAAGACCTATAACTATGCGCACCTGACTCATTGCGGTTACATTTATGGACTGCGCTTGATAGGCTTGGGCAACAGCTTGGGATCCAAGCAGACCACCCTCCTGAATGGACGGGGAATTCAATGCCAAACACTCTACTTGACTTTTAATGCATCATACCTCTGCGGAATACCAGTGGAATTCAACTGCACGTACGGGGCGGAAATCAGATGCGATAAGGGCACGATAAGATTCCAAAATTGTGACGCTGCCAGATCCATCATCTAAGCTTGGCATTAATAACAATAAGTGTTAGTATGGAGCTAGAATCCACCGTCTGCGCCTATAAGGGAGGCTATTGATTATTGATCCCAGAGATAGAGCTATGGAATTCACCAGGAGCTGGCAAGAAGGGCCACATATTGGTGCTGCCAGCATTTGAATGTTAAGAGTTACTGGCTGTATTTGCATGGCATTTTACCTGTCTTGATGAGCACCAATGACAACGACGCCGTCATCAGTCGAAGATGACCCATTGATTCTGAGGATCTTGGGTGCGGCATGGGCAGTTGGTCCACAAGGATAAACCCAAGCTTACGATTGTATTTTGTCCCCATGAATGTTCAAACTCCGTTAGTGCAATAATTTCTTGCAAAGACTTGCTCGCAAATTCATCCGTAATCTAAATTGTATGTTCAATGCAATTCTCATGATATCCTTTCCAACTTTACCTCCAGAATCTTGGAGACCAGCCATTCTTGGCTCTGTTTACCTGTCTGTAGAGCATGGCTTGATGGCAGCGCATTTAAAATATCAAGAACATACGTCACTTCGATAATCTGCATGGATGTAAGGTCAAATGCGTACTCTACGGGTAAGGTATGCTTACGTCTCGTCCTGAAGCTTGAAAACTTCCTGAGATTCTCTTTGGGGCCGGTCGTAGAGAGGGTTTTGATCACAGACTTGACCTTTTCCGTCGCATTAGGCTTCGGATACTTGGCTGCCGTGAGATGAGCGGCCTGACATTCAATCGCGGGCAAAACGACAAACGCTTGATAAGGATCCGTCTGTTGGACAAGAGTCCTAAATCTTGAGTGTCGGTGCTGATAAAAGGCTGCGTTAGAAATGGTCACCACCGGAAATGGTTTGAATTTACATGTCGAAGAACTTGATGCCCTGAGATTTGGCGCGAATCTGAGAGTGTAACCTGGTTATGACAATGGAATGAGAGAACATTAGAAGGGAGATAGATGCCTTGTCAAATTCGGATATCCATATTGGAGACATTCCCTCCATTTGGACCAGTCTTTGGGCATTTAAATCTAGATTGAAGCCAGGGAAAGTGGATTCGGCGTTGAAAGGGAACTGATCTGTCCCAAGAAGAGGAGATGCCGCCACAAAAGAAGACAGTAGTAATAAGGGGAATCGCTTCATCGTGAAGGGTTGTGTGGGGAGCAAGCAAATTGACAGCAAGTACAGTACGTACTACGTAGGTCCTGGTTGGACAACTTGCACGTGGGGACGCGCCCACTGGTCACGAGACCTGTGAGTCCTATTTACATCCAAGTTACTGGATGTATACGCGTCTACCATGCAACATCTCTGTGATTGCTTATCCCAGCTGCGAAGGCAGCACCAACATCCAGCGCTTGGTACTCGTGGTGTTAAATCCAGGACTCAAACATATATACGAAATCACGAAGGTTAAATGGGCAGATGAGCATATAAAGCATCTCCCGCTTGAATCGATAGCGCGAATGATTGTTGGTAGCGCGCGGAACTTACGCGTTATATTGCTGTCAGTGTATTCTTCTTGCCCTTACGACGTACTTTCGGAATAATCGGGCGTCATCTGTTCTGCAGCAACCTCATGGTATGAAACCATAATGTTCTCAATTCTTCTCATCCCCACCAGGTTTGTGACGAAGGTTCTGAGGTCGATCAAGTCGTGTATACCAATCGTCCCTCGATCTCGGGTTGTGGCACGCTCCGAGAACCCATGGCTCGCGCAGTGAGCTTACGTGCGGATTAGGTTCACCCACCAAGATTAAGCGTCTAGACTTGGTTTTTAACATGAGGACAATCTCACCTGCTTCGTATTTTCAACTCACTACAAGGCGCAAGGCAGGGTGGAGGTCGAACACGATCCACTATGTGACGCGTCGGCCCGATATCTCAAGAGTTGGGTACAAAACTCCGATGATTGTGATTCCGCAAATCGCTCTAATAGCACTAGTTCGCAGTCATATAAAATCCGGGCGCCTTATTCCGCTTATATTTACGCACACACTTGGTCAGATTACAGATTAAAACATTTAATCTTGCTGCTCAGAAATTTCCGAAGGATTTCAACCAGGCGGTAATTGGTTTAACAGGGGCTGGGGGGTGGACCTGGTGTGCAGGCTGCGCGGTACTTCTCGGATTTACACCGGAATGGGTCTGCTTGCGTGGTTTCCAGGTTGCGAGCCATGTCTTCATCGAAGCAAGGGCGTTTTTCTGCACCAATGCTATGGTAGAGTCAACTGCCGATAGTGCGCTCAAGTCCGAGCAATGGAAGCCATCTCCGAGGCCAATAGGCTGTGATGGTGTGCTCTGCGTATTTCGGCCTTGGGCTGAGACTGTTGCATCTCTCCACGGGTCACCTACATACCCACTTCAATGGCTATATTAGGCCAATAGGAAGCGGCTTACGAATTCCGTTGGCGAAGAATATCCTGTCCAATTTTACATCCCACCCTTTGTATACAGCATTGGTACGAGCTATATCGACCTTGGGCGGCTTCGGGAACGCTTCTGCAAACATTTGTTGGCATTGTCGCTTACAGGATTTGGTGAGTGAGGGGTAACTTACAATGGGTAAAAGTTCGACTCACCAAATCGTAATCGGGTTGAACGAGACGCGTCACAATCGAAGGATGCCCTTGAGGTGCTCCTTCCTGTATGCCACAGGGCATCAATAACCTCGGAATATCATGTAAGATCATGGAATTGCCAACCTGCAAATATCCGACTTCATTGCATCTGAATAGCGGATGGTTAGTTCTATGAGAAAATTGAAAGTATCCGGGACATACACAATCCACATCCATGACCTTCCAGAATTGTCGATTGATGTATCCGTCCAAAATGCTTGTGAAGCATTATAAGTTCCCAAACAATCTCTAGAGATATTTTGCATCAGGCGCTTGCGGTGGTGAATTCTATAAACCATCGCACTCACACAACATCGTCCTTCCCGCACACTGCAAGAGCGGATCCGGTTAATTTGAGTAAAACTAATCGTGATATTATCACTTACGCCTTTGGAGGTAGGTCGAAGTCCAATATGACCCCCAAGCAGAGAGAGCATGATCGACCCCCCAGCCGGAAGCTGGCGCATTTTCCCCATCCTTCACCTCCAAAGCATCACAGAACCGGGTAAACTGTGTTCCCGGACCAGAAGTGGGCTGGAGAGATTGCCAGTCCCAAAGGTTGTTCCGAACTACATAGATGTGAGGCTGCTTCTTTGGATCGTGCATGGAAGACGCATACGAGCTCCGGCAGCATCATCTAAGTGTGTCATCTCTCCCATGCCAAAGGCGTCTTTAATGGACTGGATGGCATTGGTATCTTTCCCACTGAAGACACTGTCAATGTGGGAAATAACCGCTTCCACATCAGAGGAACAATTCTGAGGCATGTTTTGACGGACGGGCTCGAAATATTCCCAAAAGTCCCTGTAAATGACACAATGTCGATAATTGGACACCCAAGCACATTGTCGGGAACCTACAGGATGGCCTCTACGACGGCGGAGGATGCGTAACCAGCGAAAAAGAGGTCGGGCTTACTGCGAAGCAATATCAGGCATGTAGCCAGTAAAATTGCCCGTCAGAATGACTTACTTGACCATCGTCCAACTTGTAAGAGCACCTATTACGAGAGTGATGAGAATTGAGCCTCCGTCGCTATCGAAAACTGAGCGGTCACACCCACCAGAGTAACTTCCACCAACAAGTACCCATGGAGCTTTGTCTGGCGTAACTTTATCGCCATCGGGCATTGGAAGGTTTACATGATTTGCGAAATATTCCAGATCGTCGATGGCTTGTTGTATAGTGTGGAGCCGTAGACTCTTTACACTGAGATCTGGGAGTGGGTTGCTCAACCCGTAAAACCTGTGTTCAAGTACGATAGTGCTTCCATTTTGCTGCTGGGCTGGATATAATTTTAGGTTGCCTAGCACACGTCGTTATGAAAATGGGTCAAACCTATAAGGCCATTGATTGTTCTGTTGGTTAGGTATCCAGAGTAACCTGATGCTCATTAGAGGCTTTGCGAATGGGCCAGAGGAAACAGCAAACCGTCAGCGTTGGTTTCTCCAGGGGTCATAAGAATAATGGGCCCCCCTAAACATCAGGGCAGTGTTCAAAAGCTCATTCGGGATCACTCATTAGAGAACATGTACCTGGTTCATAGAATTCATATGTGTGCCAAAAGCGTTGCTTAAAGGTTCCGAGGGATGGGTTATTGTGATCTATAAGCTGATCAAAGAGGTAGGTCGTGTTATAGGCTGGAAGTATGGTTCCATTGCGGCTAGTCACGGGGATATTCGAATCGTCGACATGCACGAGAGGAATACCAGCAGGACGCATGAAATTGCCGTGAAGTCGGCCATCTGGCAAGGTAGCCAAGACAAAATTTGCGAGGAAAGGCAAGGTCGTGATAGAGAGTGCGAGCTTCCGAAGGATAGGCATTGCGCTGCCAAGTGTAGAGGACCGTTTTTGTATCATTTTGAGATTTGCGGTCCTCGTGATTCATTCTCCGTACAGACCGGTTTCGTAGTCTGGAGGTTTTATGCGAAGCAGCAGGGAAAGCGCATCGCAGGGGCCCGTTCTTGTGAAGAAGTCTTCCTGCAATGTGACTACATAGCATAGCACACCACATTTGAGTTGTGTTACCCACGGCTGATTAGCAAGAACAGTTCCTGCCATGCAGGCCACTCGGTGCGGCATGAGGTGGAAGTTCGCGTATGACGATTCCCCACCTTCGTTTTAAGGCATAGCATGGACGCGTGGGTATTTTTGTGCTGCCGAGCTGGACGAGTCGATAAGGGAGTTAAAATTAGCTATTACGAAGCCACATGATCTTGTCTGACGGACTACCTTCCGCAGAGGCTTGATGTTTAAGCGAGCCAAGGAGTCATATATTTCTTTTGCTCCAGAGTCCTGCAATGAGCGGACCGTACAATGGCAAGGCCTGAGGCACAGGTTGGACTCAGACTGCGACGCTGTGCGAATCTGGGAAGTTCAATTTACAGTGCTGTCTGACACAAGCGGTATTTTCACATCGTGGCCATGGTTGGGTGTTGATGCAGTCTGCAGAGCAATGCCAGCGGGTCAGTCGTTGTGTCCAAAATATTAGAACGTCTAGGTAATTTGAGATTCTCAGCTTCTTTGGAATATGAATGTACATACGATTACGACGTTAAACCACATAACTTGAGCTTGGTACATTGCACTTCGATGATCCATTGATGGGTCAAACTGGCATAGCAACGCCCCCACGTGACGTGCGGCTTTGTCGCGTTGTAGGTCCTTATATTAAGTCGAACCATGTACAAATAGAGGGCCAAATAAGCCTCTTTGCCTTTTGATTTTCGTTTTCGCATACCAGGTTTATAGTCTCGCTCTTCTCGCAGCAGCTTTCAGCTGTTGTCGACGTTTATTACGCTAATTGAAGGCCTTACGCCCCTCCACACGCTTACGCACCTTACGCTCTCTCAAGAATCGACGCTTTCAAACCAATATGCTTCCCCTCACCACCACGCTTATCCTTGCTTTCGTTTCGTTCTCGGCTTCTGCATTTGTTATCCTCCGTATTGTGGTTCCAATCTTACCGCCTCACCCTCTTAGTAAACGGGTTTCGCCGGTATGTCCAGCTAGTTTGGGTTCTTTCTTGGCAACTAAATAAAATGTATTTTAGGCAGAATTTGGACTTCCCAAGTTTCGCTCCCTTTCACCCGCAGACAAGGGTCATCTTTGGCTGGCAAGCTTAGACCTCCTCGCTCTGTTCATTTTTATATGGCAGGCTGTCAATGAATCAACTGGGGGCCCATCTGACTTTGGGAATGCCAGCGATCCGGCGTCATCTGTCAGGTTGTGGTTCGTATTAACGATCAGGCAAACGTGTTTGCTTTTCATCGCTGCTATCACGCTGCTTCATGTTCGATTGGGTCGCTCTGTCACATTTGGTGCCAAACATTGGATGTTATGGTCTCCCCTCCTGGTCATCGCTGTGGCCTCTACAGCTATCGCCGGCGTTGTATCGGGTGCAGGTGCTAACACATTATTTGTGGGACTTGTCGCATACTCCTCAACAATCAGTCTTTTGACTACTGTGGTATTTGGGTGCATTATGGGAACGCTTTTTATCATCAAGCGCAATCTTTCTATGATGAACGAGCAAACCGATCCATGGCCTCCAGTTCGCCAGATGGAAGAGAAGCCCAGACCTTCTTTTGCTACGGAGGAGATCGATGCTATCCGTGACGGAGCTTCATGGATAACCTCCACGGCCAGTGCCAGTTCACGTCGCAATTCCGTGTCTGCATGGTCTTTCTCAACACACCATACTACTGCGGCTTCATCTCACCATGGTCATGCAATGGGCCGCCCTCAAACAGGATCGCATCCTTCCGTTCCTGCAAAGTCAACCTTTTGGTTTGGTTCCACGACTCCTAATGATATACAAGTTCCCCCTGTTCCCCCATTGCCATCTCCATATGGACCTCTATCACCCACCGCCGAAACTCTCAGTGATCCCGACCCTTTCAGAAGGGATGTCCCGAGCCCTCTTCCAAACCATCCACGCGTGAGGATGGGTTCACAGACATCTTGGTTAACATCTTCAAATGGTTCTCATACGACACTTTCCGCATGGTCATATCCCGTCACGCACCAGGAAGGCACCATTCACAATGGCAGCTCGTCCGACCTGAACACACCTATCACGGCTGTCCACTCTCGTCCTGCAACTCCTAACATGGCGAATGCACAAGTCCTTGGCGGCTATGGATTCGCCCCGGGCGGTGTGGAGGCCGAAAAGGGTCTCTCCGTACTCGCAACATCGGCTGAGGCGTCGATTGACGTGTCCATTTATCCTGTCTTAGGTTGGTTACTTATGATTTGGGTCCCTCTCGTGAGTAGTCTGGTATTCTCAAACAGGCATGACATTGAATTAATTCGTCGGCAGGGATTTGCATTACCTTATCTTATTGTCTTTTTGCAGTATACATCGGCATCGCTACCCATCCACGTCCTTTTCGTTTTATCTGTAACTCTCTCATCAACAGTCTTGGCACTCAATATTCTGCTTGGTTGCCCCTTGCCCATTCCAACAGGCCTTTTTGATGCTCGGGATGATCTTCCTGCCAATTTGAACCGAACTCCCTCCCCCACGGACGATCTCCCTCCCTACAAATGGTCTCACGAGTACAAGCGGAGCATGAGTGCCAGTGTAACCGTTGTTGAAGGCCGACGCAGTGGCGATGTCTGGCTTTCCAAGGGTGACGCGGTTGATGGACAAACAAAGTTCGGCAGAGCGGTTGGGATGCTCAACCCTGTGCCAAAACTTTCGGTACTACCACCTGAAGGAAACTACGATTCTCAGCTTACCCCCCCTTTGCCTATGCAAAACGAAGACTTATCGCTACCTATCACTATTGTGAACGGAACTCCGCAGTCCGAGAATAGTGCCCAGTTTGGGAGATTGAGGAAGGAATCTAAAGCCAGTTCTCACTTTTCCGGGGGAGACGAAAGCCTCGCTGTAGCCAGTCGAATTATGATCGCCCAAAGGCATTATTCCGCTCTCGCTCAAACTGTCATCGTGCCCGGAACATCCCCCGACAAACCACAATCGGCTGGTTCAGAGTTGTTTATCGGTGCCACGACCAGTGTTGCTGTCACAAAGCAGAATGGAGGGACACATTTAAGGTCGAGATCTGCATCATCCATCAGCGGCCCTCAGACCCCTTCACCCGGCACATCCCTCAACATTAGCCCACCGCCTTCATTTCCCCTACCTCCTACTCCCCCTAATGTCAGGGCAGCTCGTCTTGCTCAGCTCAAGCACAAGAAATCCTTTTCATCCGGTTTCTCGTTTGGTCCTGTCGACGATATGAACGAGATCGACGCATTGACAGCCGGTGTATTGCCACTCTTGGTTCCAGGCTTGAAAGTTGGCCATAATATGAAGGTGGTCGGAGAGGAATGGTCCCCTCCAGGCTCGTTCAGCAAAAGCAAGGGCAAGAAGGTAGCCAAGAAGATGGGCGAATTTGGTGCAGACTTCTCGTCGCCAGAAGTCCATTCGACACCAGCCAGAAGACAAGGTCCTGCGCCGCGTGGACGAAAACTTTCAGGTCACAAGAGAAATCACTTTAGTTTGCCTAGGTTTGCCTTCTCAAGCTTGACCACAATAATCCAAGGCTGACTTTAATACACAGCCTAAGCCTCGGGAAAGATGGAATGCACTCTTTGGCCACCTGGAGCGCTGACATAAGAGGAGCCTTAGAACACAAGGTCGGGCAGTATACTGCTGTGCCAAGCAATATCGAGCTGGGTTGGCGCAATACCGTTTTCGGCGCAGAATCTATCCCCAACTCCCTACCCCAATTACAAGCCGTGCAAGAGGAAGATGAACACCCTCAAGCTGCTGGCACAAAGTCGGGCTTAGGAAGGACTCAATCAACGCGCTCTCTCGGACTTCGAGCTGATGTCCCTCATGCAGTCGATGACAGCCGCGCCTCCATTTACAGCAATAACATCATCCCCCCCACCTCCGCTGCCTCAACTGTGACCTTATTCGAGGACTTCGAGGCTGGATTGCAATCAGGCCCACAGGCTGAGAGTACTCCTCATAGTACCGTCACCCACAAGCAAACAAAGAAACATCCAGTACCTATACCACAACTTCCTTCAAACAATCGTCGATCAAGTATTGTATATATCACATCTGACGATCGCCCAGCCACGACGAACCCCATATCGAACGAAGCACCTACTTCTGCAATGTCTTCTCTTACTCAATGGTCATCCCGAGCGGTTCGACCCCTTTTAAACAAAGCAAGCAAGCTCGAGCGCAAGATGTCTGTTACGACGTCTGGGTCGGTTACCAAGTCAGGCACTCCTAGAGAGGGCCTGCGTCCCCTCGCACTCCTGCAGGAGCGTGACACCAATATTACCACGAACAGCTCTAGTCCTGTACATGGTGCAACACGCCCTTTGACTCTCGGGAAGAAGCAGAAATCGAGAAAGACAGGTTCCGCAAACGACGAAAACTCGAGTCCAGATTCCAACAATTCTGCGAATAATAATCTGAAGCCGCTCAAGTTAGCTCGCTCTGAAACCAGCAAAATCCGCGGTATTTTGCGCAAGTCAGAAGTACTTCCTAATGTCGTGGTGCGCCCGCCGTCCACGACCGAACATACGGGGTTCGCCTACAGTTTTCGCGATTGATTCCGATTATACCCCCAATTTCTTCAGCACATTTCATTCAAAATAATGTTTGTTCTTGACTTGAACTTTTTTGTCTTGCTATCCTTATTCCCCTGCTATGTGCCATTCGGCCTGATGTCGTGAAAATTGCTATCGTCATATCTCTTTTTGTTCAGCTTGCATTCTTTTCCTTGATTTGATATCGCGCATCCCGTTCCTGCATTGTTTGTTAACGCTATCCTCGCACTGGCTGCCTCAGTACCCCATATCTTGTCTGTTCACCCTCTATGCCCTATGCTTTTTGTTACAGAACCCTGTCTCTCGCACATGTGCAATGCTTTCAATGTAACCGTCCCTACTAGAATTACCAGGCAAATAAAAAACACACGTATGTAGCTTTGCCCCCTCAAATGTATATATAGAAAATAGATCATTCAAGCAATCCAAACATGCTGATTACGGCGACAGGTGGAGGACCGCCTTCACGCGCTTTGATTTGGCCACAGTAGGCAATGACATATTTTGAAGGGTGCCAGGTGACAGTTGGTGATGGTGCCAATGCTGGGACTCGATGAAGAGGCACGCCTGTTTCAGTGGCGCACTAGATTTCATGAGGCCCATGATAGAAGCAAAATTTATGAAATTACTGACGATGTCAATGTAATTGCCAGCGTTGGCGATTGCAAGAAATTCCCCATCATACGAAAAGCTGAGAGAATTGATACTGTGTCTAGCACAAAACGATGGTCTGGAAGGGTATGAGGTGAGGGCGGGCGTAACTTACTCGCAAGCTGTGATGGTGCGGGCGCATATCCAATCGTTCAAGTCGAACATGTTGACAATCGAATCGTATCCACCAGACGCTAGGTACCTGCTTAAATGTCAAAGCTGGTTTTCGAAAAGGTTGTGCACCAATACCTGCCGCGTGGGTCAAGCGCGAGGGCCACACATCCTCCCACATGAGCCGCTGGACTCTCGCGAACCGTCAAACTGGGGTAATCCATGACGCGCAGGGTATGTTCCGAATGGTGAGTAAGTATTACGCCGTCACCAGTGTGGTTGAAGATTGCCGTGGAACCAATCTGAGCTACCCTCAACATCATCGGAATGGAAAATTTGATCATAACGCACCGCGTCTTTATCAGACATGTGCCACTGTTCTTTTGTCTCCTCGCCTTGTCTCCCAAACGTCATGGAGAACAACTGGTGACCGGCAGATGCGTAAAGGAGGGCGCGACCATCCGGGGAATAGCTGGTTTGCACTGGCGAAACTTTGAGTGGACACTGCTGAGTGTATCGACTTTCTGCCTCCATTGGTCAAAATTGAGGTGCGGAACTCGGCAACGATATAACACTGACGACGCGCATCCCAGAATACTATTCTGCGATCCTTTTGACTTGAGGTACAAAATAGATCGGGATGGGCTGGATTCCAGGAAACATAATCGACATCATCTGAGTGGCCCCCCGAGAAAGTTGTTGCAGCTCTTGGCTCCATCTATGTACCGACCTTAGTTATGATGCATCCGGGGCTGTGTAGTCGTCCTCACACTCTTGTCCGGGGACCATACTCTTGTAAGCTTGTCGATACCAACCGCTGCCAGTTTCTTCCCGTCGCAGCTCCAAGCAACGTGGGTCATAGCTTGCGAGCTCTGCATCCGGTAGTCCCGAGGCTTGAAAGCAGAGAATGTTGGTGTCTAGACGAATTCATTGAATTTATACAGAGAAAGTGAGTATCAACCATGGGTGATGGTGGCAACAACAGTAGGGTCCCTACGTGAACACCCCTGGCAGAAAACGTTGTGTGGGGAGGAGGTGACGGCGGCCGTTGAGGTGGGGGTATCTCATCCTCATCTTTTGTCGCTGGAGTATTAGACATTGTCAAGAGGGTGGTTGATCAGATTAGGCCAATAAGTTGATTGATATGTACAGAAATTTGTTTGTCACATGGCATATCACAACGGAAAAATCAGAGCTTTGCTTTGTAACGCGGGTAAGAGGACGTCAACTCTTCTAACCAGTTGAGGACTTTATTTGTTATTTCATCCTTCGCTTCGACCATTAACCAATGTCCTTTCTCTTCAAGAGCTACGTCCTGCAACCGTGTGATGAATCTGCGAGCCTTCTTGATTACGAATGGGGTTGCCGTTGCGTCCTTGGTGCCCCAGATAAATAAGACTGGAAGATCATCACGGAGATTCGAGGCCAAATTAGCTGCTGAAGAGAGACGTTGTCAGTATTGGACTTCATTCCACATGCATGTGGTCTACCTAATTCCTCATCATGTCTGAACATTGTTGTCCGATAATAATTCAAAGGTCCATGCATGCCTTTCCCCAGTTCCTCCAAATATAGAGCAAGTTCCTAAAACTCAATTGCAGCACAGTAAGGCCTGGCATTAGACTGGAAAACGTACACCGTCCTTCAAAATAGATGTATTACTATTTGGTTCTGGCAGGTCAATGATGAGTCTCTCCAGAGAGCCTAGTCCAGTGAGGTTTAAACCTGAGTCCGGTGGCGCGAACATCAAGGGAAGAAACTTTTTGAGCTAGTGAAAGGGGTTCGTCATCGGTTCGTCATCCAGAGATCCTAAATAAAAGAAAGGCTTACGTTTGCAAGGATCTCTAACGACGACTTGGGCTTTGCAAAATAAATTTGATAACTCAAGTTAGGGGCTCGTTTGATGACTTCCTCGAGTGGAACGTATTGTCGCGACGGAGGCGTGTATGGAACACTCATCCTAGAAGGGGAAAAATTATTTGGACGGCAGCGCAGTCACTTTATGCCGACATGCATAATTAATGCCAAAAGGCGGTCAGGATGCCAAAGGGCAAACCTCCCAACAGTGAAGGCTCCCCAGTCATGTCCAATCAAAACCTATGATTGCTGTTACATTCTGCGTGTCATGAAGTCCAAGGTACAAACTGCACGCTTGACGCCGAGGGCGTCTAACAGAGCTGCCAGATCGGCGCAAAGTTTCTTGGTTGAATATTCAGCAGCGTCAATGGGTTTCTCTGTGCCCCCGTAGCCTAGCATATCTGGGGCAACCACGCGATATCCTCGCCTTACCCAAGGGCCGATCTGATGGCGCCAACCATACCTGGAAGATGTTAAAATATTACGTTTCTTATGCAAGTCTAGTTATATTATTACCAAAAGTCAGGGAAGCCATGAACACACAGCAAAGTTGTGGTTCGCTTCGAATCATAACCTTGAGGAAGTTGGTCTATCTGTTGAGCGGTTGCAAGGCTGAGCGGTTGACCAGAAAATTAACACCGAAACAGTTTACAAAATGATATATGCGACCGGTTGACAACGTCTCTGTCGTATGGTTGAAGCTGGCAGGGATTTGAGGGTCCATCGAGTCATGGGAGGAGGTAACTGAGATAGCCGGGCGTCGGCATACAACTTTGTTGATTACAGCCGATATTGAAAGCCCGCTGTCGGCGCTCCAATGCTGCGGCAAGTTACGAACAGCCTCGCTCGAACGAGTTCGGTGCCGGTGCTGAGCAACTCTTCGACAATAGCCACAAAGGCTTTTTACCGAAATACTGCTTGTTCTCGAACTACACACATTCTTCCCCCAGTATATCTTTTTTTCTCGCTATCTGCAGCATCCAGAGCGCCACTTTGAAGTCATCGTCACACTTATACAATCAACAGCTCTCCAATTATTAAGACCCAACGTTCATCAGGTGAGGTCTACCTTTTGTCTACGATCGGCAGTTGGTTTTGACCATTTACTAGTTACCGATATGCCTGCTCCTGTGACCTCACTCCCCCCTGTACGCACAGTTAATAAAGGTGCCACGCAACAGCCGCGCACGCAAACTCACACGAAGAAAACCAGGATCGTTAGACGTCGAAGAGGCAGGGCGAAGGGTAGTATTGGGAGTGACGATGAGATCGAGAGGGAGCCTGGAACAGACTCAGAGTCCGAAGACGACCTATCCTCGCTCGATTCGGCCACAGAGGACTCGGATACTGAGCCTGCCTCTGAAGATGTCATCCACAATGAACTCAGTCGCACTCATACTCGCACGAGCCAGCACAGTCCAAAGTCTCTGGAAAAAGTTGGAGTGCCGTCCTTTTTTGCATCTACTGGAAACTGGTCGGAGATGGTCACGGATGAGAACGTAAATGGACCTGCGGAACTTCCGGTCATCGAGTTCGCAGACTTCGATGGTCATACAGTTCCTTCCGTTGGTATCTCATCGCGTAAAACAAAGAAACCGAAGAAAGATCGTGCTCTCCTAGGATCTGCGTCTATAGCCACCCCTTCCCCCGCAGGCTCGGTCAAGAATGATGGGCACCAAACTGAACCTGCAGAGTTAGCACCAGCGTCCACATTGCCACAACATCCAGCCGAACAGTCAAAGCGTGCACCAGGCCAAACAGCGCGTCAAGCATATCAAGAACGGCTGGAAAACGACCCGTCGTATGTTCCGAAGGTTGGAGGGTTTTGGGGACATGATGATCGCCTGATGGACAAGGACCTTCGAAGCCTTAGTGGGTGGTGGAGGGGCCGCTGGCAGGGTCGTGGACGCGGGCGTGGTTGCGGGTTGCGGGGTACCGGCCGCGGCGGATATCAGGTGGGGGGATCCACCTCAGGCTATGATGTCGTCGAAGCAATGAGGAACAACGAGGAAGCTTTGCCGCCCATTGAACGTGCTTGGACGCATGATGGATTTGAAGAAATGAAACGCAAGGAGGATCGTAACCGGACGGTGCAAACATACCAGTCACAACCAGTGCAAGCCACTAGCTCATTTCGTGGAGCCAGAGCTAATTTCATGCGTGGCCGTGGTGGGTTTGGACGTGGCGGCTTTACAATTTCTCCCCGGCGTGTCCACTCTCCCCTTTTACATCACGGCCGAGTTTGGTATGCAATGAAGCCTGAGCTTACATGGACTAAGCAACACGAGGGTTTCCTCCATTTTGATTCGTCATTGAAGCCTCGCGCGGGCCAAGGGGCTGGCTTTCGCGTCAAATTGCCAGGGGCGCAAGGCCAGATAATCCGAGCTCCTCCGCGACCGTACCCTCAGGCACCAGCAACGCCGATCCCTGCAACTGCAAGCGTTCTCGGTTCTGACATGGGAGAGAAATCATCCATTGTCGTGCACCTGCCTAAACGAAGCGGAAAAGAAAAGGCTGTAGATGCTGAGGATATAATCGAGGATGCGTTCACCGTTAGGCCACAGCTTACACCTGCCGAACCTATCATTACCCTGCCTGAACCTTCGGCAGCACTTGTCCCCAAAGATGTTTCTGATGCAGTGCCTATCCCCGACCTGCCATCCACCCAGCTCGATTCTTCAGTGCGATTTCAGTTGGAGCAGTTGACCATTGAGCCGAAGTCACCAGATCCTGCAAGATGGGCGCAAACGGAGCACGCAGTCATGCGCAATCCAGCTGAGGCTCCTCAGTCTCATCAGACAGAAGACGATCATCAATCCAATCTGCCGCATATACAGCCTGTGTACACTCCACCATCTCTGCCTCAAGCGTCCCCTGCATATGGACAATCCTACTCCTATGGGGCAGCCCTGCCACCCGGCGTTGCCATGAATCAGCACGGTCTGCCATATGAAGTCGCAACAGGGCGGCCTGTTTACCTTCAACCCACACCTCCGATGTTTAACCCTCGTCCACTTATGCATACTCACATGACACCACCTGGTATACCATTTGTTTCCGGCCATATGCATCACACCTCAGCCGTATCTCCTGACTTCCTGGCTCAAACTTCTTCCCACACACCTGTGAATGGTTTCATGGACCCATCAACTGGTAGACCAATATTCGCATTTCCACGACAGACCGCTCGCATCGAAATTCGTGCCCCAACTGAAGACTCACGGAAGGCCAAATCCAACCGGCCGCCATCAGGACTGCGCACATCTGCAACGTCTTTTGAGCCTTCCCAGTCATCTGATGGTATTGAACACGGGTTCTATCCATCTTTGAGTAGCTCCGCAGGCGGAAACGCATCTTACGAATCCATGGATGGCAACTTCCAAAACGATGAAGGCCACCTTTCGCACCATGCAGGACCCACCATGGTTCCATACCCCCCCTATCAGCAATATTATTATCCAGAAGCATACGCCTACCCTCCTTACATGGAAATGCCTCAGGTAGGACAATACGAGATATATCCCATGGACCACCACCCCCAGGGTACTGTTTATTACTAGTTTTGATCTCCTCTCTCAGTTTCTTATCATATTCTCTACGTTTATGACTTACGACTGCAACTTTCTCCCTGTTTTTACTTTTACTGCAGCTCTACCTGCTACCTGCTGTCATCTTGTCTGCGTCATTGGTCTTGCTTTTATTCACATATTGATTCGATACACTGCACTAAACATCATATAGGTTACTTAACTGTAGTATGTCTCCTTCGGCTCTTTCCCGCGTACTCTACTTGTCACGTCCAGACTACTCTATTAGTTGTTGGTTCTGTATCTTGAACAGGCTCTAGATTTTTGTATTGATCCTACCTTGAGGCATCGTGATGCAAAGGCGTGGTGACCACGCACGTAAGGGCTGGTAAAATCAAAAACGATGATATATCAAGTAGTGGCAAGAGTTTGTATCATCTAACTATGAGTAGTCATGAATGGTAAGATTCCCCTCAATGGCCTGGCGGTTTGAATTTTGACTCCAGGCTGCGATTGTCAGGCACAGACATGCGGGAAGGGGGATTCGAGAACATGGATTCAAGGGGGCTCATTGGGGTGCTGGGCAGAACTTCTGGAGTGGACTAAACCATGAGTGGGATCAACGCTCCGAGTACCCACCATCGTCGTCGCATTGTCAGGACAGTCCAAACCAGTGGAGGTCACCAAATACGCAGCAGTCATATCCACACAGTCCGGAGCAGTTCCGCGGTCAAAGCTTGATAGCCACACCTCGTACGTGGGACACGTTGAGTACATTGTCGAGCGGGTCAGATCGGTATGAAGGTTATCCAACTCCACACCAGCCAATCTATCCACCACCACGCTCGCCCATGCCTCCCAACGAGGCTTATCATGGAAGGAGGGACTGGCCACCAAGCGAGTATACGATGTCAACTTACAGACGATCACCCAGCTATGGGTCATCCAGCCCGGGCACGTACGATCGGTCCTTTTATCCAGTCGATCGAAGTCAAACAGCACATTCCCCAGCAAGGTCACCACAGGAGATGTCGAGCCAGCTTGTCAGATATGGCGATAAGGGTCATGACGAGCCCGCTGTAGGGGATGTAGGGCCTCAGCAAAGAGGCTCTCCAGCTTCGTCAGGCACCAGTTGGCATGAGTACTCGGCCTCCGCACTGAGCTCGCCGAGCAGTCATTCTTTGTATCATGCGAGCCCCAGAATGCCAGGCGCGATGCCAGTGCATAGACATGAGAGAGGCTTTGTGGGGTCCTCCTACGCAGATTCTGACTACTATGACTATCCTGGCAGCGAGGGGTACTTGAGTGATGATGTTATCAGTGACTACACTTCCAGCGAATTATCTGACCTTAGCGACGATTCCTATGATTCCTCTGAATATTCGGATGACTTTGGTTACACCGAATCTACCTATAACTCTGATTAGTCGTAAAATTAATGTATTCTTACCGTGCATCAAATGACAGGTCTGTTATGCGTCCTCGAGCTTAGTCAGCTCTGACTCCCTTCACACGCGCTTCTTGAATGTTGGACTTTGTTTTCAACCACCACTACCACCTTCCCGTTTGTCTGCCTAAAACCCTCATATTGCCTCGGCAGTGGCTTTGAGCTGGGCTTTGAACATACCAGTGGTAGGTTTCCGCGAAGCACTAATAATATGTCTACTGCACAGCTATTTTTGCAGAATCTGGTTCATCCTTCAAAGGGTAGACTGCGACGACCTGCTAAAATTCCTCTCTTTACCTCCCATTCATTCTCCAGCAAATGGCTTTCTCTCAACCTTTCCCTTTGGCTGCTCCCCAAGTCAAAGCGGCTGCACTCCCTCCATCCTTTGGACCGGATCTTGCTGTCCGCCTCATATGCCCTGAATGCAGGGATCCGAATCCTAACATCGTTGAAGAATTTGGAAGTGGCGACCTTGTCTGTGGCAATTGTGGTTTGGTTCTTGGTGACCGTATTGTTGATACGAGGAGTGAATGGAGGGTGCGTTGCCTCGCTAATGAAATTTTCAGTGAAATCAATCTAAACAATGCAATGTAGACCTTCGCCAATGACGAGGGTGATGATCCTTCCCGTGTTGGCGCAGCGTCCGACCCCTTGATGGAAGGTATGGAGCAGTTGGATACTGTAATTAGCTTCAGAGACGGAGGGTCAGGGATTGCCCGAGAGCTACAGCGCGCAGCCTCTCGCTCTCAGGGCTCGCGTTCCGAACGCAACATCCTCACTGCCTTCCGTGATATTTCTAACTGGTGTGATCAATTCTCGCTTCCCAAGACAATCAGCGATATAGCAAAACAGTTATACAAACGGTCGGACGAGGAGAAATTGCTCCGCGGAAAACCCCTTGATGCTGTGATAGCAGCTTGCATATTTATTGCCTGCAGACAAGCACATGTGCCGCGCACGTTCCGCGAAATCTGCAATCTGACCCATGTGTCAAAGAAGATCTTAGGCCAGTGTTATAAGGCGCTGGAGCAAGCATTCAATTTGGCGCCTGGAGCAAACGCTCATTCCCATCCTTCCGCCACACCGTCGACAGGACCGGAAAACCTCCTTGTACGGTACTGCAATCATCTCGATCTAGCGCCTAACGTGCAGTCTATATGCTCCGACATTATCGTCGCCGCAAGAAAGCACGGCATCGCGGACGGCAGGAGTCCAGTATCGATAGCTGGTGGCGCAATATACTTCACTTGCCATTTACTTGGCAAGACAAAGTCCGTGCGGGATATCAGTGCGGTGGCAGGGGTTAGTGAGGGGACCATCAAGTTGGTCTACAGATTGTATTACGCACAGAAGGAGAAACTAGTCAAACAGGAGTGGATCGACGATGGCAAGGCCGTGATGAATCGGCTGCCTTTTGATTCAACGAAGTAGTTTTTGTGCTATTCACTCGTTCACTTTTTGGACTTGAAAGCACCAGAATGGATTTTGCTTAGTCTACCTTTGTGTTCTAATATGTACAGATTTCTAGGTCATCATGATGCGAATTCAAATAGAATTCGAGATACTTCCTGTATGGGAACAGAAACTGAATGTCATTACAGTGTGAAAAAAAGTGGTACGTGTCATCTTTTTCCACCACGACCACCTCCCGGTCCAGCGCCGTGGCCCCCACGACCGCGTCCCCTGCCACCCGACATTTCTCTGCCTAGTGATGCGCCGCCCCTACCCTTACTTGCAAATCTTACCGCTTTGCGCACATTCAGGACATTTTCTTCGGGTTGGGGTTCTCTGCGAGTCTTTTTTGAGTCACTATCCATGCGGGACAGCAATGCCAACGAGGCTTTTTTCTCGTGCTCGATTGGAGCCTCAGTAGGGTCGAACTATTTGAGTGGCCATAGTTGTGAGTGTCGGAGACGAGAAAGGAGAGAAATCAAACAATATACCTTTCGCTTTACGCCGCGAACCTTCTTCTCGCCGTCAAGCTTCTTATCAAATTTGCCCATACTAGCGGTGCTGATGCGCGTCGTTGCGAGCGTCCTGTCAATATCTCGTTTCCGCTCTTCGCGAGGCGTCCCTGTTGCCCGAGCGATATTTTGTTGGTGCTTTTTCTCGTTTTTGGCGATTCTAGCTTTTCGTTCGTCGCGGGCAATCTTACCAGGATCGTGATCCACATCTACAGGTTTTTTTTTAAGGATTAGCATATTTATCTAAGAAAGAGCTGAGATTGAGCACAGACCAGCGTTGAGAGGGACCTCCGTAATCCACTGTTGCTCGATCTGCTTGTTCTTGCCATCTCGACCCCACCTGTTAACCCAATCCTGCTTTTCCTCGTCCCATATTTTCTTATCTCGCACTTTATGTTGGATACCTTTCGCAGCAGCGAATTGCTCCCACTTTGTGGGTGGCTTGGGTTTGGGCAGAGGCTTTGCTCTGGGTAGTTGATATGTGGGCGGCGGTAGCTGAGCCAGAGGGCCGTCTGGCGATGGGCGTGTCGGGAGACTGAAAAGAGAGGCATATAATGCTTGAACCCCGTCTCGAGCTAGTGATTGCAGGTAGTCTTCGAGATTTGAGCTATATATATTTGATTAATACGAGACAGCCAACCTTGGGGGTAAAGATTACCTATAGCTCTCTTCATCGATAGGGTTTAGGTCGGTTACTGTTAAATTGCCTGCATCAAGTTCGAGAGGTGTATCTTTCTCGACTATTATTGATTGACTGTGAAGGATTAGCAGAATTCACCTTCTGAATATAATAAACCCACAATCTCGCAGCATTTGAAGCAAGGATGCTGGAAACGTCCATTGCTATTGTAAATCAGCCTTGTCTTCTGCATCAATCTGTAGAGCAAAAAACTTTGTTTGGTTTAGACAGTGTTGGCATACATTACTTCATTGGCACACCAGCGCTTCATTCTTCACAATAAGGCCCACAATAGGAAGAAATGGTCGATACACCAAATGCTGTTGCCAGCTCAAGCTCAGTGACTC
Source organism: Phaeolepiota aurea (assembly GCA_036937095.1). Classification (NCBI taxonomy): domain Eukaryota; kingdom Fungi; phylum Basidiomycota; class Agaricomycetes; order Agaricales; family Squamanitaceae; genus Phaeolepiota; species Phaeolepiota aurea. The sequence goes on from JASFDG010000059.1 coordinate 24,792, forward strand.
CTCAGGCGACCATTCCTGATCCTCCACCCTCCGGCGACGTGATTAGCATTCTGGGAACCTTACTGAAATCACAGACTGGGGAACATATGTCAAATGAACGGGTGCAGCAGTTTTTGCTGTCCAACATGTCTATCCTCGTAAAGCAGGGAAAGCTTACGCAGTCACAAATTCTTCAAGTGAGAAGAATACGTCCTCCAATGTTTTGCCAAGCCACGGATGACCTTTCCCGTCTTTATAGCTCAAACAATATGCCGATAAATTCAGCAAAGTGGTATGCGTACTCATATACCTTTCATCCACTTTGGTTTGCATACTGAAGAGAGTTTGAAGCAGCAGCAACAACAGTCTCAACCGGTAGCTGCATCTACTCCTGTTCAACACCCTGCTTTGAAAGGCAACATTGAGGCCGACAACCAGGGTCCCGTACTTGGCTCATCCAATCCTGCCGACTATTACCCCGCAATTAGTCAAACCCTTGGATCCACAAATCCTGGCCCTGTTCAATGGACCCAGACAAGACCCACTTTGACTGGTGGCATTCCCAGTGGCCGTATGTCAGGCAAGTGGCGCCCATAAACCAATATACGTTGAATGACGAATGGCGTAAAGGCACACCCTCTCAAATTGCGCGAGTACCAGACGATGCGAACATGTTGGTGGATGACAACCGATCGCGAAGGAAGAGCAACACGCCTGGAGATCAAAGCATGCGGAGGACGATACAAGATCTAGTTTCAAGCGTCGACCCAAACGTCAAGATTGAACCTGAGGTAGAGGATGTGAGCACCTGACTCATCATTTCTGGCTGCTTACTGGGACTAAGCGCGTGTAGCTCCTCCTTTCTATCGCTGATGAGTTCATTGACTCTGTGACCAATTTCTCGTGTCAACTTGCAAAACACCGAGGTGGCGACACACTTGAAGTCCGAGACCTTCAACTACATCTCGGTAGGTATCTTGATGTCATTATAACCTGTCCGCTCAACCTCGTATATAGAGCGAAATCATAACATCAGGATCCCTGGGTTTTCTTCAGACGAAACACGTATATCCCTGTCCCAATCTTCCGTTGCACCGGCTGCTCCTGCCGCTACGAATAAGAAAGGTGCTCAAGGGACCCATGTTACCTTACGGAGTCAACGGCTCGCTCAAGTACAACATGCAAAACGAGAGGCCAAACTCATGTAACATTTGTATTCTTCGGCGAGACGGGCATGACATTCATACATACTATTGGGTTCTGTTCTGTACTTTTATAGATAATGAAGTAGCAACCAGCTTTAACGTAGTTCCAGAATCTCACATCTCGACCCCAATCCTCTCCAACTAGTGCCAGCACCTTCTTTTTGGGAAACCCGACTAGGCAAGCCTGCTAGAATCTGTGCTATAAATCCTGGATCTGTAAGGGGTGTCAGATCGTCTCGTTTTGGTAGATGCTACAGAGAACAGAAAGGTCAGCATTCTTTCGCCTTACGAGCGACACAAGACAGCAAGACCTGTTTGATGCGTTCATATGGAGCCTCCCAGCCACGCGTCTCTCGGATAACCAAGCCCGAAGAAGAAAATGAATGGTAGATCCGAGTATCGTATGTCCTAAACAGAACGTTATCTACGCGAAGAGTAAAGCGCGCGAGAATGAATAAACAAGTAGGCATCACCCGCTGCAGTAGCGCTTAGCAAAATTAAAACCTCAGCACTAAGCAAGGCGCTCACGATTCTGACGAGGAGGCCAGACGAACCATTGTCGTGTAGTTCATCTTCGAACAGAGGAATTTCCGCGTAGAACAGGATAGGATCCGGACGCGTTAGCTCGGCCATAGGGATTTTATGGGCAGGGTTTTCGGGATCTGCAGGCATCCACCTTAGTTCGCCGCTGCGGGGAGGAGACTCTGAGGATTCGTTTGATGTGAAATCTTGATGACCAGAGTAAGTAGTTGTATAAGTCCAGTCATATGGTTTTGTTGTTGTCTGAGGCATTGGTAGAAGGGACGATGGGTCTGTTCTACAAGGATAACGTGTCAGTTGGAGTTGAGATGGCATTTCTGAATTGTTCTTGCCTGCTTCGTAGCCATTTATCGGCGTAATCAACCTTTACACCGCCATCCCCGGCTTCCAGAGGACCTCGTTTGACAGCCATTAGGGCATCCCGAATAGAAAATGCATATCTCCAAGCCGTAGGGAGATGCTCAAGAGTCAAATAATTGCTTCCAAACGTCATCTCCGGCAAAGGTATTCCAAGATGCGCTTGTAGTACATCACAGTCATACGCACTCGAGATGGGATTCGTCGAGGCAGATATTTTCCAGTTAAAGATATCGATGGCCCGCGTATTGGGTGATTCTGAGAGTTTGTGCTCAGGGACTGCGACTGCAGGCAACCCTTCCATTGGTAGGAGAGGAGATGAAAGTGCTGTCGGAATTTGAAATCAGATCAAAGCCTGTAAAGCAGAACATTTTGGCCTCATCCGCTCGCCATGGAGATTTCACGCTCATCCACACCAGATGCCCCTCAACAGGACCTGTGGTCTTCAATCTTGGACTCTGTCTCGTCGTCGCGTTCGATACCGTCAAAAAATGTCCTGCTTCTTGGGCAGCCATCAGCTGGTAAATCTGCGCTTGCGTCCGCGCTCCTGCAAAAGCCGCCTTCAGATGAGGGAAAGGAAGGCCAAAGAAGTGATTTTGCGCTAGGATACGACTTCTCAGACGTACGCGACGATGCAGATGAGGGTGAGAACACCACCTATACCTCAAGTACACTCGTCTGATGTGTCCCTCAGATACATTGGCGCGATTATCCGTGTACACTGTGCCATCGGCATCCCCTTCATACACTGCGCTATTGCCACACTTCTTACCCCCGCGGAATGCGCTCTCCCACACGCTAGCTATGATTGTCCTTGATTGGACGCGTCCTTGGACGTTTATAGACGAGCTGGAGACCTGGCTCAATTGGGTCGAAAAATGGACAAAGGGCGACAGTTCGCGAGAACTTGAAATTGTGCGCGAAGAAACCCGCGAGCGGTGCAAGTATGCTTTTCACAACGAGTGAACCTTTGGTCTGACGTATCTTAGTACAATCACATCTGCAGCATTACGCCGAACCCTCAACGGACCCCTCTCCCGCAGCCAACTCTACGTTGTCGAACACAATACTACCCCTTGGACCTGGGACCCTAACACATAATTCTTCTGGAATACCTATAATCGTTACCTGCACAAAGGCAGATCTAATTGATGATGGAAACGACATGGCTGCGGGCGCGTCGGGTATGGGTAGTATGGTCAAAGGGAAAGGGGGTGAATGGGAAGAGAGGACGGACGGCGTGATGCAGGTGCTTCGGACCATTTGCTTGAAATGTGAGCCTCCCCTGTTATTCGTCTGAACGCCGATTCTTAATGCAGGAATGGAAGATGGGGCGTCTTTGTTCTATACGACGCTGCTACCAGCTACTTTACAAACACTACGGCAATATTCCCTCCATTTGCTATTCATGTCGCCAGCTCCATCACCCGCCTTGGCCACATCAGATGCTCAAGCGCCAATACGAAATCCCTTTCCTTTTCAACATAAGCCCAATACGTTGGACCGCGATCGCATCGTTGTACCAGCTGGCTGGGATAGCTGGGGTAAGATTTCAGTCATGAGGGATGGGTTTGACGCCAAAATGTGGGGAGAAGCTTGGGAAAGGGACCTCGACAACGATGAAACTGGGGAACCTGGTGCGAAGAAAATATATGCATCCCTGGTTCCAGACCAGGGTGTCAACGTAAGTTCATCCCCTTTGGTTTCTTTGAACACAATACCTATCAGACCCCGCAGCCTCCTTCTCTTCCTCCCTTCAACAACCCCACCCCTGAGCAGGCCTTCCTCGCCAAAAATTATGATGAGAATGCAAAGAAATCAGATCGCGATCCCCGTGGAGCATTCCGCAATCCTGCAGACCTGGCTGCAGCAGGCATTGTTGGTCCTTTGGGAAGCAGTAGCTTTAACCTACCCAATGTTGAACGCGCGTTGACAGAGATGGAAGTCGGGTTGGGGGTGGGAGGAAGCGGGGTACCAATATCTGATGCAGGACGACGGGCAGCCCGTGCTACTGGTGCCCCTGGCCGACCAACTGGTTTGACGGTACTAGGGGCTTCGACGGCAGCATCAGGCCCTCTCTCAGGGCGCCCCCCAGCATCACCGAATCCATTGACTGGAACAAGTCCGACTGCAGGAGGTCAAACACAACATGAGGTGCTGCAAAACTTCTTCCAAAGTTTATTGAGTTCCAAAGACCGAGTGGGAGGAAGCCCAAACCGGCCTGGGGCAATACCAAAAACAAATGGTTCCATTCCCGAAGACGGGGCCGGTTCGTAAATTTGAACGCACCTAATACCACTATGATACGCGGATTATTCCCCCACTACAAGTACTCTTTATTCAGGAAATCATTTGGATTAGTTCAGCCACCGACATGTTGACATTTGTTTTGACCCACCTTGGGAAAGTTTCTTTGTCTGTAACCACCATCGCCGCAGAGACTGCCGGCCAGCAAGCTTCATCCTGCTCAACAGTTTTGCCACCCCGTACCACCCTCACACATTTACTTTCTCTATTTATTAATCTTGTCTTCCGCAATGGGTAAATGGTACGGACCAAGCCAAAATCCAGACATGCTGCTCTCGATTGCTTATGTATGTCCTTCAGGACTCCTGACTATGTCGATGATGTATTACATGCAAAAATATCCAGCCTGGTGTATGTGGACACCATGCATTGACACATATTCAGCAGGTTCTCATACATCCCCTTTCTCCAGGTCTGGAGCAATCAACCGCGCGGCGGTCGAGAAAGAACCATCAATTACCTACCGGAATTTTGTAAATGACTTGGATACTGGCGACTCATTTACAACCTCTCTTATCGATATTTTGGTCAAAGTGGGAGATTTGGTTATTTTTATCTTGAAACGAGACTTATTTCCCAAGCACAGGAATTGGCAGAACGTGCATCGCGGACTAATCCCAGCGACCGAAGACTTATTGCAGACCGAACGGCTAAGAGTCTGCGGCTTCTAGCCACACCCCTGAGAATCTACCGTGACCGCTCTTCTAGGGGCCAAACGGGTCGGCGTGGCGTCAATTTGACTGATTATCTCCACCCCCCTCCGCTTGAAGTAGACATGGAAGAGGAGGACGAAGATGAGTTTGATAGCATGTTGGATCACGGTGCACCCGTTGAAGGGGCTAGAATCAACTCAGACCTATATGATGCTTTTGGTTCATGGCCAGATCCTGCCCCAACAAGACGGCCCGTTACGAGTGCTTCCCCTCCGCCAGTTGAAGACGGCTCAATGCCATCGCGTCCCCGTTCCCCCCCTGCCTCCAGCCACACTGCTCCATGGGCTATACCCCCTGCCGCATCCAGTTCTCTTTCAAGTAGTACCCTAGTTCGCCAGCCTTCCATCCGCCGCCCTGTGCGTTCGAGGACTGTAGACTTCAATGACTTCACCCACCGCCGCCGTTCGACCATCAGGGACACGAACAGCTCTCGTCCAGAATCCGCAGATAATGTCACTGAACCTCGTGAAGGCTCTTGGACTAGGGGCACGCAGTCTGCGCGCCGATTTTTCCCGTTCTCTCGAACTCGGCGCCGCGAAAGCAATAGTACCTTTCCGTGGTCAGAGATTACGGATTCGTTGATTACAGACGCCTCTGAGCGTTCACCGCAGTATGTCCCTCTTGATCCACCTTCGTGGTTAACAAACGCAGCGTATCGTGATTCGACGCCACCCTTTCGCTCTGACGCTGTGAGCGAAGAGAGAGTCGCAGCACACAGAACACTACGCCGTGGTAGCATTCGTGCACCAGAGTCTATGCTATCCCGCCACGCGTCGCCCATCCCTTTCCCAGTCACTGGAGGCCATTTTAGTCGAGCGTCTCCACCAAATGATCCTAGCCCTCCGGGTGGTGGGGAACCCACAGCATATCCTACACCAGGGTCGTCAGAGAATGAAAATCTTAGTTAGAATACGTATATGCACGTTAACAGGAGGACTTGAGAGTGTATGATATTGCATATACCTACTACAAAACTTCCTCTTGGGTAATTTGTAAATAAAATCAAAATTTGCAATTGTCACCTCAACAATATCAACACAGCCACAAGCAAAGCTCTGCAAGTAATTGCACAATGATCAAGAAACGAACTCGCCCTCAACCTCGCGTCCGTCAAATCTCTCTGGAACCAGAGGAGTCTGTGCCCGAGGGGGAAGATGAATCCAATATCCCGTATTCTCAGTTCCTTTACCGAACATTAACCCCTGTGGCTTACCACGATGCACCCACAGGCTAGCTGACCTCATTGAGCTGCGAAAGCTGAGACGAGCTCGGGAGGGCATTGACGTTACGAAGTTAAACAAGGGTGATGCCAAGAAGAGAAGAAAACGGCCCCGCGAAGAGGGCGACCCAGGTGGCCTGAAAAAGGGTGTCAAGGACGTAGCTGAGGAAGAAGAGTGCGTTTCATGCTTTCAGCGACTGGGTATCCACCTGATAAACTTAACAGAGATGACGAAGAGAAAGAGGCGCGAGCGCGGCGGGTCGTCCGAGCCAATAATTTCACGCAACAGACGAACGCGCTCGATGTCGACAAGCACATGTCCGTAGCCACTTGCGTTCATAGAGGGGACGAATCTGACTTGGGTTGCGCTCTTACAGGATGGCATATATTGAGGAGAACCTAAAAATCCGAAGCAGACCTCGCGAGAATTCTGACGACGAGGATAATGGGCCGGTTGATCCACAGGAGGCACTATACCGTATTGCAGACCGGTGGAAGGTCGATAAGCAGAAGCCAGCGACAGATGAGGGAAGTGTGACGAATAGCTTGACGATGCTAACTGCCATACCAGAAGTAGACCTTGGGATGGAGTGAGGTTTTATCTTCCCCCTTTCGAGCATTAACAAACAAACTCGACACAGCACGAGGCTGAAGAATATCGAGGATACCGAAAAGGCAAAGCGGGTTGTGGCAGAGGAACGCTACGACCGGAAAAAGGTCAATAATGATGAGGAACATCTGGCCGCGAATCGATGTAGGGTCTACTTAACTGTCCCCTTTGCAATCTCCTGACCTCTTGCAGTTTATCGGCCGAATTTGAAAGCGAAATCAGACGCTGATATCCTGCGAGATGCCAAACTAGAGGCGATGGGAATGCCTCCCCAAGATGACTCTCCTCATAGGTCAAACCAAGAAAAGACCCAAATGGCTACCGATGAAATTGTATGTGTATTTTCCCCCTCCTTAATTCTTTCATAAATTTTTGTTCAGGTTATGGAACGCTTCAAGAAGCGTATGCGCAAGTAAATTTCGATTCGTTGCTTGTAAATGTATGAACACATAAACGCCCAATATTATCTAATGCAGAACTATGTAATAAGAGGTGAGAAACCCGGCAATACCATACCAGAAACGCCTGACATTTACGATGTGGCGGCAGTTGTTTCCAAACTGTGTATGGGCGGCCTCCAATCATTCCCAAACCACCTAACGAGCACATCTTTCATGGCCAATACGCTGGTCACCCGACACATTGAATTGCCTGTCAGCCAGCTGTGCCAGCTCCTCTCGCCTGACCAGATATCCCTCATCATATCCCTCGTTGAGGAGTCAGATAGCCAAAACTGATAATACCACCACTCCGGACCGCAGGACTCCAAAAAGCTCGCATGTACATGAGGAAAGAATCGGCTATGTGTCGATTCCCGCGGATCGTTGCGCCACACTGTAATGAAGTGCTCCGGGAACAGGAAGAACAGCGCATTGATGAGGGTCTGATCTTTGCCAACAAAGTACCCAAGCTTCAGGTAATAATCATGGTACGCATAAAAGGTCCGTGACCACCAGGACACAGCAGATGGTTTTCCGCCGAAGAATGAACCTGGGGGGTCATACGTTAGACCTTGTAATCCCGTCAAGAACAACCTACCTTCGCAGAAGTCATAGTCCACGGGCCCCATATATTCCTGCCAGCTCGCCATCTTCTGATCAGGCATATTTAGGATCGGGAACAAGATCAGATCCTTTGTCTTGGTTTTGCTTCCCTGGTTCCAGACCTCTTTCACAGTCTCGCCGTCTGGCCAATTCTGATAACGGTGATCGTCTCGAAAGCTACCTGCGTCGTTCCAGAAGGCATAATCATACTCGTGACCCTGGCTTGCCAAAATTCGAACGGCTTCGTTTAAATAAAAGGGTTTCCCATTCCAGACTGCATACAAGTCTGGGGAATGTCGGAAGTTTTCCCGATCTTTCTTGTGCATCTTTATATATGCGCGCTCCAAGCCTTTTAGAGGTGGGATTTCGAAAGGTGAACTATAGTATGTATTGACGGTGATCGGGTTGTCGCCGCGGGCTTTCCGTACGAGGTGCTCCAAGGCAGGAGGCGTGAAGAAGTATACATCGGTGGTGATAGGGCCAAGGAACTTGGAGAGCCAACTGGCATAATCCTCCTCGGTGTGTTTTGCCTTGGCAAGCGGGAATAGCGCCGATACAAGGAGGATGCGCGTCGTATTTGTTGCTTTCGATGATACATTGACTGTGTACCCGCCTTGGGGAATAGGAGAAACAGTGTCCCTGCCAAAGGGGACGACAACGAATAAGTACAAACTAACGAGCAGGGAGGCTGCGGTCAGAGCTGCGAGGCGGCTGCGTGATGACGATGCCGGACCATTCATCTCGAGTGAACGAAAGTGAGGCACTTCCGCAGCCGCACAATAGTTTCATACTTGTACTGATGTCAGATATTAACATTTACTGATCCCGATGTAGATGTCAACAAATGGTGACTGAGTGACTTTCCATAATAATATAAACTGGTCGATCAATTGTTGAGATGCCATGTTTTAGACCTCACGTAGATCCTTAAATAACTTTTGCGAGTAGATCATTTTTATCCCATTCTGGCCAAATAATGAGCTCAGCTGCCGTTTCGGCATGCACTCACCAATGGCCTTGATATGGCACATAGTTTATTCAAAAGCCTTTATGATAAGTCACCCATCATCTCAAGAAACATTTCTGGTTGACATCACGGTGATATAGGCAAATTGGTGGTGTATGCACATCATCTGCCCTGCAGTTTGTGATGTCTTTTGCATGCACCCCCATGCAGATTTAAGCCAGCACTAATACTGCACCCTCAATGCATTAGATTGATACAGGAATTATATGTGGCTTCCATTTTTCCATCCATCTACTGTTGCAATAATACCTTTACAAGTTTCTTGAAGTTTGGAGTCCCGAATCCGGTCACTTCGTATGATGACTCAGTTAAATGACACCCAGATGAAAGGAGAAAGAGGAGGTGCTCACGGGGGTCCCAGCCAGCCGTTGCCTACATTCGTAAACAGTGATAAGCTACTTTGTGTGTACAATAAAGTATAAATAGTCACATTAAATCCGGGTGTACCGCAACCAGGATTGCTTCCTTGAGTGATGTCATTGAGGCTGGCTTGGATGCTTCTGTTGCTGTACAAAATAGGATTCAAGAAGCCCAGTGATGGGAGACCATGTGCCAGCCGCACATCGTTCAATAAGGCAACTACGGCTGCAAAAGTTGGGGTGGAGGCGGAAGTGCCAGATACCAGCTGGGGTTCGCCTCCTCGCCAGACTCGGAATTGTGTCCCGAACGCAGCCACATCAGGGAAGCCCTTGTTTTATAGAGGTGGGCGTCAATGGGACATGGAATGGGGAGACTCTGCTTACCCGGCCACTTCTACTTGGTGCAAGTCTTCTTTCAGCGACCCTTGTGTGCATCAAACGTGGCTACTCGCCTGTTAAACATCCCATTATATGTATCATTTGGTACGCCTCGAAGATAGGCCCCCACAACCTCATCTTGATATTTTGGGCGGGGAAACTGGGGATGCCATTTCAGTTCTTTAAACCAATCGAGCAAAAGTAGACCACTGACATAGTTGCTAAACCCTCCACCAGAAAATGCTACCCCGACCTCAGGAATACCAGTGGTACTGCCAACCGTTGTGACGCTAGGTCAGCAGATAAATAATAGCGACGGGATGAGATTTAAGTTTGTGATAGCTACAATGGGCATCTTCAGGCAGGTATAAGCGCATGGGGGGATTGAGAATGACTGATACACGCACGAGGCAGGGAACACCGGCGAGAACCGTGTTTCGCTGCGGTCATTGTTGGTCAGACAATCACCAGCACCAACCCCAGAATCGCCCGAAGCAAAAAGGACCGAAACACCTCTGGCTCCTGCCATAAATTGAAAATTTGGCTGATGGTTCGTAAAAAGGATCACCAACCAAGCTGAGCAAATCCCGCACATATGCGGCGCGCGTAATCCTCAGGAACTAAAGACCAGGTACTCGTTGTAATACATGTATTGAACACAATGGATATGATTTGCACCTGTCTGCTCTTCATCGCCGTAACTTGTCGAAATGGTGAGAGGGGGTTGACCTGGTTGGTTCAGAACAAAATCAAGCCACTAAAGAAGGGCTCAGAATCGCTTTCGGAATGTATGCTAACACTCAACCTCCATGTACGGTTCTCCAAGAAATATCAGACGCGGTCTGGCAGGAGGAACAAATATGACATACCATTTGTGTTCATGGGTGTACTCGGCGCTGGATCAAAAGGCGGACGCCCCCCTGTGGACCAGAAGAGGCCAGGAATTGGCCATGCAAGACCCAGGCCAAACTGGACATCTAGGTTCGCTTCGATGCCAGCTGAAGAGAGGCTTTGATTGTTGGCACCTCCTACCCAGACATAAATTGAGTCAATTCCCTAGTAACTGAAAGCGGTAAAGACATACCATTGACAGAGGTAAAGTTGAAGGAGGAATTTGCTGCAAATGCTGCTGGAAGTTGCTCTTTGTAGAACGATTGAAGGTCCTGGTGATTTGCGATTTCCCCCAGATATCCAGTGATGCCAATGGAGTTGGGTGGTGTTGCTTGGGGGATGAATCCAGCGAAGTTATATAGGTTTGCCAAGCAGGCCAATGTTGTTATAAAATTGCAAGCAGCTTCAGTCGATATGTTCTCATTGACCAGAGACGTAGGTTGAGTAGATTTGACAGCAGGACCAGACCAATGGATAGATGACCCCATTACCTTCCACCTCGCAAACATCGTTGTTGGTTGAACGACATCAATGTGATCATGGAGCCCTACAGGTAAGCTGTAGCCTGCGGTGCGCACGAGGAAACTACCATCGGTGTTGTGTCTCCATACGTAGTACGTCTGTGGCAGAGGTTAAGAACGACTCGCGGGGGGTATCAAATGAGGCTTACTGTGTTAAGCATAATTTCCGCTAATCGAATGGTAATTTTGGCCGAAGCCCAGTCTTTAGCCGGAGAAAACCTGATGTCTGACTGCTTTATGCCATATGAAATGAGCCAATCGCTGACAGCAGTGATACTCTCAGGACGAGGTGTGACCGCATCCTCAACCTCTTCCTTAGACAGATACATGCCGTACTGTTGGTGGGTAGGGTCGCTGACTTCATAGAGGCGCTCTTCCAACTTGTGCACGTTTGGTTGGAATAGCCCTATTCGCAAAACTATACCATGGGTGTCTGGTGCCGGCCCGACTTTAGTCCAACCAAGAGACGTGATGCTTTGTTTGATTGCTGGCTGATTTGGGTCGAACGGTTGGTTGGGAAATGCGAAACAGAGTGACGAGGCAGTCAAAGATACAAGGGAGAGCTTCATTGCGGTGCCCCAGAATGACTTCGCTGCTGGGTAGACTTTTTTTGCGCTGTTCGATGCTGGGTGTCGTGGAGATAATTGGAAGCCTTGATATCAACGGACGGAAGAATTTGCCTTGATTTGGTGTCTTCTTTTAAGTTCGTGGCTAGCCGATTAAGCTTATCTTCCGCTGCAAAAGTTGACGTTGCTGAGACTAGGTGTACTATGTATCTTGGTGTTCATCTCATTCAATACTTCTAGGCTGCATGTAGGCTGCATGTGCTGGTATAGTTACACTCCTTCAGCAACTTACTGCTTTCTTGCTAGAGGGTAGCGACGTCAGGCGATTCCGGTTATTCACCCATCGCTTGGGTCGCGATCTTGTTTTTGACCTCTGGGCTATATCCATAGAGATAAGGACACATCAGACTAGAGAGGGCCTTTGTAGTAGAGGCTGGCACAATAGCGCTTGAAGTTATCCTGTTATTGACCTCGTTGTGCACGATCAAGCTAATTCTGTCCGGACGACGGATGGAAGAACAAAAGAACGGATGTTTGTGTATATTATGCTAAGACCTAAACTTACAAAATTTTGGACGGGCCTCTGGAACGCAACAAAATGGCCAATTCAGCAGATTCGGTGTCAATCTTCGCAGAAGGGACATACGCAGAACAGGTGGGCGCCGTCTGTGCTTTAGATGCGGAAATCGTTCCAACCGTCGCGTTGTAGATTCAAGATTTGGTCCTGTATATTGCGAGAAGTCAACCTGAGGACCAACGGGCTACTTTTGTCGCTCCATTTCAAGATGCTTTAAAGACAGAGTCTGGGAGACAGGCTATCGACGAGGATGAATCCAGACGGAAAACAGTTTTCTCAATGGTAATCGCAGAGATAAAAGACCTGGGAGAGGGGACAGAGAAAGGTAGGCGACCTGAGTAAAGTTTTGATCAGGAATAATTAATGGATGAATGAATAGAGATTGAGGGATTCTTCAACCTCATATACTCCCATCTCTTCGCGCTATATGGTGCGGATTCTCCGGAAGTGAAACAATACCTGTCAACGCTCCTGCAAACAATCTCGTCCTCCCCCTCGGATCGCGTTTCGATCAAGTATCGCATGTAGGATTTCTTTCTTTTATGCCTCTAAACTGCATCCTTAAACTTGCCCTTCAAGACTATCCAATCTATTCAACGTCATCCCAAGGCGTTCGCCATTGCGGTTGGCCGTCTACAACAAACTATTGGAGATGGCAATTGCAAACGACAACATTAATGCCCTCCATCTTACCCGCGCCGATGTTGAAAAATGGTTATCAGAATGGGATGTTTCTGCAGAGGAGAAATCTGCTTTTTTGAAGACAATCGTGGACGCTCACAACAACGCAGGACAACCGTAAGCATTATTCGCTTCTAGGTTATAAATAACAGAGGGATAATTAACTTCATCTCATAGCACAACCGCTTATGAATACACCATCTCTTATGTTCGCTCACTCGTGCCCACTTCCCCCGAAGCCCAATTGGCTGCTGTTGACCTCATTGCTACTGCACTTCGTCTGCCAAACATCTTTGACTTCGACGCATTATTCAAACTCAACGCAGTCGTGGCTATGAAAGACCACGAACTATTCTCCCTCCTTCAGGTGTTCCTCAATGATGGCCTAGTTGAATATAAATCCTGGACAGCTAGCCACCCATCTGCCCTTGAGAAATACGGTACGTTTCCATCATTAAATCGCTGTTTGATCCCATTAACCACAAGACATAGATCTTGAAAATGCACAACTTGAACGCAAAATTCGGCTCCTGACTCTGGCATCACTTGGTTTCAAGAACGTCGGACAGAACTTGCCTTACTCTCAGGTCGCAGAATCGCTGCAAGTCGCACCTGAAGATATCGAAAGCTGGATAATTGATGGTAAATCTAAGATCACTCATAGGAATTGAGCTGATATGCTCATGGACACCCTTAGTAATTCGTGCCGGTCTACTATGGGGCAAGATGTCCCAGACCTCGCAGAGACTCCATATCTCCCGGTCAACAGCACGGACATTTGAGAGGGTGCAGTGGGAAGTTCTCGAAAAGAGGCTTGTTGCCTGGAAGGCTGGTTTGGGTTCTGTACTAGAAGTCGTCGCAAATGCAAGGAGGCAAGTTGGACATATGCCAGCCCAGGTTGCTGCTGTCTAGACCTGTTTTCTCGTATGTAAAATGCTCGACATACACCACAACCAGTTTCTCTCCATGGTAAGCTTTGATTTGCTGAAGGGGACAGGTAGTATGTCGCAGTAAATATCCAAGAAGAAAAGAGGGCAAAAAAAATAGCAGAAACTTTGTGTGGCTCTAAAACCTCACTCTATTCTAATTATCTGCAAAGCATCTTTACCATTCTCCATCAAACCCAATGAACCCTTTCCAAAATTTAGACAAGTTGTTCGTGATACAGGGCAGGGAATGCTTACCAGATAGCAAGAAGATCGGGAAATACCTCTTCTTTTCCAATGACGAACACCAATTCCACGCGCTTGTCAGTCTACCATCAATACAACTCCCAGCATCAAAGAAATTGTCTGCGCCAGACCCGTCGAAGCCATGCCTGAAGAAGTCGCCTAGTATTTCGCGAATGAGGTTATCAACCGACCCGAATTCGCTGTCTATGTATGACCGCAGTGCAGGCTTGGCTGCGATCGTAGGTATGTGGGAGAGCGTATTACATATTGGGAGGAGAATGCGGTAAATCTGCGTATATTTGTCGATGAAGAGTAGTGCGTTGGGAACGTTGTGGTCTCCCATATGGATTACGCTTGAGCCAATCCACGTCCCGACGCTTTTTTGTGCTTTGTATAGAATGTTGTGCATCATGCGAGAGGTCTTCGGGGCCGCCTGAACACGATTCAAGCCTTGGCCGGTGTCTCTCAATCTATATGGGACGTTTTCGGAGAGTAGGTCTTGCTCAGCTAGTGACCAAAGATGGAACATGTCTATTCCGCAAAGCAGAGTCAGTCCGTGGTTGAAATGACCAGAAAGATGCACCGTACCATGTAGAATCTCCCTCCAAAGCGTCAAGCTTTGCAGAACGTATGCATACTGCTTGCCGTGGTCATGGGATAACCGAGCACCCTCTCTGCCACTGCGAATGGCCAGGCTGGACTTTGTGTCTTTCGCTTGCGTGGGATGAAAGTATTCTTTCAAATAACCAATCATGCGTTCACAGGGATCTCGGTTGGCCCGCAAAAAGGCATGGTTGTCGCCAATAGAATATAAACATTGCCTTATGGTCTCTTGGGAGAGACCGTTCCGGTGATAGCGAGCGGAAAGAGTCTCGATGGCCCGTTCCTTGCTTTTTATATCTTTCTGCACGTCGCGACGAGGGCGTCCTTCGGAATATATCTCTTTCGTAGCGGTGGTTATAAGATCGTCTCTCAAAAGGTCCAATGCATTGTGCTCCTCTAATACTCCATAGACCGTACGGATGGGAGCAACACAAGAAAAGCTCAGTATATCCTTGACTTCTGGTGTTTGACTATCCTGTGACCAGGTCAATTAAGATTGTGGCTGTCGGCAGTGCTCTCACCTGAAGCAAGTAAATCAATTTTCCATAGGTCGTCCTCATTTTATCGGGGTTCATGATCTTATGCCGCCTGCCAAGCTCGAAGACCCTCTGGTAGAACTCTGCATTCGCTTGGAAATCACGATCGGAGAACAGTTCTTGGCCTTGCTTGTAATCCGCAGCCACCAGGAGCCCGGACATGATAGCACACAGCTCGCGAATCTGATGCACTATACGCTTTGCTTTAGACAGTCCGAATCCCAGTGTGTCGATTTTGTCAGTGTACTCCGAGACAGAGAGCGCAGCTTCAAGGAGGCGGAGGTATTTGCGTTCTCCGATTGTAAGGCGGAGAGGGATAAATTTTGCGCGTTCAACAAACCATGTACCAACACTCGTGCCAACTGCGGGCTGGGCGCCCAAAACTTCTACAGTCAGCCCAGGGGCCACTCGTTCCCAGTCTGGGTCATCGGAGTCTTCTGCGTCGTCTGTGTCCATCTAGGGTTTATAAATATAATCAGCACTGCTCGACAAGGCTCGCTAAGTTGGAGCTTACCGGGTCGCCATTCGTCACCCCCCCGCGCGCTGCAGAGTCAGCAGTATCCGTCTTCTTCACCTCGACTGCGCGCAACGGCTTCACTTTGTGTTCTTTTCTTGACCCTTTCCGGTGTTGCGAAGCAAAGCAGACATCACAGTAAAGGTCCACACACGTTTCACACAAGAGTTGTGCAGGTTGATCTGCCGATTTTTATCGCGCTCTAGCGCATTGTGTTTAGGAGAAAATCCAGGGTACCCACCTTCACACTCGACACAGTATCCTTCTGCGAGGGGCTTTTCCACCTCCACCTCGTCCCATCCCCCAGGCGGAGCCCCATTCAGCCCGGGGTGCTCAAGGTGATCATGGTCCTCACTCAAGATATTTTCAAGTGAGAAAGCTCCCGATATATTAGATGTATTTTGGACACCTTCTGCTGGTAAGCTTTGAGCCGCTGCCATGAAATGCGGGGGGCACGTTGAGGTGAGAATTAAGGCCGTGTAAAATTATTTGATGGCGAAAATGACGCACACTTCAACACACAACACGTAGCCGTACTATTTAGACAAAGAGACTTCGGTCTGAACCTGGTATATTTTGTAACACTAACCAAGAATATACGCTAGGACGATTGTGTGGGTAGATGTGCAGCCCCCGAAATAAATGTGTATGTATGTACTTAATGAAGAATTTATCGCTGCCTCCCTTCCCAAGTGGCATGTAGGTCCAGCTTGGAATCACCGGATTTCCTCGAGGCCCATTCTTCGGCACCGACTTTGTCTGCCCAGTCGTCATCGTGATCCTTCCATGTTTCTGCCCAATCATCTTGTGCAACAGGAGCGACTGCCACGTTTGGCTTGTGGTTAGATGATGTCAATGAACTTGGGATTCTCGGCATCGTGTTCTGGGAGGCTGACTGTGGAGAATTGATAGCAGGCTGACTCATGGATCGGATATTCAGTGGGGCAGGAGGTGGGCGGCGCTTGGCTTTCTTGAAGAGATTTTTCGCTTCCTTTGGAGCTTTGCGTTCTGGTGGCGAGGCCGCACTGGAGGAAAGACTACTCGAGAGGCTTGGAGGGTAGATGTGTGCGTCGGAGTTGTTCCCAGAGGTGCTGCCACGGGATTTATATTCTTCAGGCGTGGTATTGCCTGTATTGTTGATAAAATATGTATCTTCAGACGAGGAACGAGTGATCCTCTGATTTTCAATATCTCGTCGACCAGGCGGGACGTCATCGTCATCATCTGGGGGAGAGGCAAACAAAGGCTCGCGATCCGCATCCAGTGCGTCGGGTGTGGTAGAATCGAGAGCTACATATGTCGGATCTGAGGCTTTGACGATGGAATCAATTAACCAGAATTGAAGGACGTTCATAATAATCGGGAATAAACCCATCGTGCTATAATTCTAATCAAGAACGCATAACAGGAAAGGGATTAGACACTTACAATATGACTTGAACTGCTTCGCCCTTCCCAATATCTGTCCAGCTCAGGAGCCATTCCCCACCTTCAAAAAGCCAGGGGAACAGAAGGAGCATTCCAACAACAAGCATCTTCATCGTCGTTAGCGACATGACATACAAGGTTGCTTGACGCGCCCAATACACGAAAGAGGGAGGCGTCCCGTAGAAACCAGACTCGAAACCCTTGTATCCAAGCTTTTCGGAGAAAAGGTAGGTAAGAAAATGAAGGTTAACGTATATAATCCCAACCCCTAAGAGGAAACTAATCAGCTTCGAGGTTTAGCCAAGCTGGGAGTTGACGTACCGAATGTCGTATCAATTAGTATATTAAGGAAATAAAATACGCAAGCATTGGAAGATGTATGTTGCGAGCTCAGGTCGGACACAAAAACGTTGACGCCATGCACGAACATTTGGCCAACGACCTGTTTGGAGACATCGAAAAGCCTTGGGAGACGAGTCTATATCAACTCGGCATTGATAATGTGACGCAGCAAAGGACACACCAGATCCTCCATGGGCGCTTTGGCGACTCTCTATGCCGCTTGTAAACCAAGGACAGAATCACGAATACCCCCATGAGGGCTTGAACGACCTTTTTGAAAGGGAACCAGTCAATAACTACTGACATAACAGGGATATAAGTACCCACAAGCGCGGTAGGCCCAAGAAGCTGACATGAGGGTTGGTCGACGTCAGGGTAGCCATCGAGAAGCCCTCCAGCGGTGGCATTGTCGCTGGACGTGGCATTTGACATTGAAGGGTATCACAGAGGGGATTTAGGTGAGTGGATAAACTTGGAAGCTGTTCCCAAATTGTTTACGTAAGCAGATGATATAGAAATCTTGATCAACACTAACAACCAAAACCAGCAATGCTGAGGTACTATTAACGTGGCTGAGCGCTGAGTACTGGCCTTGTCCGGAAACATCTATTGTCTTCAGGAAGCACCCACCCGCTTGGAAAGTCGGGAGACTCCCAAAACGCCAACTCCCTCTACCTCATTTTGGACGCACTGGCGGTTATCAATATGTCAATGGTTAGCAGAACTCGGGTGCGAGCTTCCTAAAAAAATATCCCCTCCGCTTCACTCGTCTCTTCACGCGCCCCTTCTGCGGCGAGTGTATTCATTCGGGAAGATGAAACTAAGCCAGAACGGCCCTATTCCCAACGCCGGAGGTGAGGCGCTTCTTATGCTATTCTCCGTCATGAGGCATAGCTCAAGCACCCCATCCGTGGCTCGAAGGGTGCTGCGCCGAGACATGTACGAGTTCCTAGTGCGCTTTACAGATGAAGAATAGAGGATGAAAGCGTGGGTGGTTCATGTGCACGCGTCCAAGAGGGCATCCTTTCACCCTCGCTAGAGTGCACCGATGTGCCTATCAACCAAAAATGCTTCTCGCCGTCGATGGATAGTTTGTTACGCTAGAAATATGTCTTCCCACACTCAGCCCTTCGTCTCCCAAGTAGCGTCGGCGAAAAATTTCAGGAGACTTTGCACTTCAGGTTGCATGTAGGCCTCTGGATCTAAAGCACTAGCTGTTTACTGTGTTGCTGCTTTCTGCATGGCCAACAGGGGGCGGACAGTCACTAGTCACTCTCGGCTACGGGTGTTCCTGGTGAGTTTTGCTATTCTCAATACAAACCTGGGTGTTCTACTTGTGGCTTAATTGTCGTGCCGAAACAAGGTGTACATATAATCAACCGCACCAGTCCCCCAAAATCTGGAACGTGTCCACTTTCAAAGTTGGAAGCGTCATGAACAGCTCTCCAAATGTCTAAACTACTTTCGGGAGGAAGAGGAGGAGTGAACTTAAGAGGGAGAGGTTTAACCCCTTCCATGGTGTTTGATTATGCTCTAGACAATCTCCGAGTTCACCATACTACGATCATGTTGGTCCCATGGGAGGTGGTATTTCGGGTGTATCCTCTCTGTGATTAGCGTTACCTACAGAAAATTGCTAGCATATGGAAATTATTTACCAGAGAGGATACTCGCCTCAGTGTAAGTTGTACATGAAGTGAGGTGAGAATCATGGGAAGGAACGATAAATATTTCAACAGTCATCGTATTCACGACGACGCTTGGGCAAGGGTGGGTGAACCAGAGTGACAGGGCCCAACAATTAGCGGTGTTATTTCTGGTCTCGAAATTGGCTGCGTCGTAGCCTCCTACTGCTTGCTCCCCAAAAGTATCGCTTTCCTCGTGCTTTTGGTTTTGCATCAACGTTTCAGTTATAAACAACCTTCTCTGTCATGGCGAACACAGCAGGGTTTGCTGGTATTTAGGAATGGTCTAGCTTTCCATGGACTCGGAGGTACCAGAATTCAGATGCCGTTTTAGCAGGGGTTATATTTGTTATACCGCGTGCCTAGTTACAAAGGCTTTTGACATTTCCACTTACTTAAAGATTTCCCATATGCTTACGTAAGCAGACGATAATCTCGATCACCTGCTTTGGACTGTCTTTGCATAACATCCACGACATCAGTGGATATTCCGCAGTCCTATAATAACCCACTCGCCTCTTGATATCACGCAAAATGAACTTCCTCAGGGGAAACACGAATACTCCTCCTCCTCCCTCCGCTCCTTACAGTCGCATACCTGATAATTTCAATCCACCGCTAGGACAGAGGTCAGGACTCAGACAGCAACCACCATCCGCGCAATATACTCCACCACCAGCGTCGTATAATGACCCTTCAAATGCTCTGTTCGAGAAACGTAGTTATGACCGAAAGCCCCCACCCCGAAGTGGTGGAAGGTAGCTTCATGTCCTCATCACACTCATAAATCCTGACGTGAACCTTTAGCTACGCGGTCGCCACGGCTCCCAGCGATGCTTTGGCGTTGAGCAACTGCTTGATTGTGCACCCGGGAGACTTCCAGCAAGGACAGCATGTGTTGATCAACAGCTCCTTTGCTTTGACCGTTAGGTGTGTATACGTTCATGTCCAACGTAAACGATAAGCTGAACTCGATCCCTTTGAAGGCTTGATAATACTGGAAAGCTGCAACCGGGGACTATTGGAGCATCAGCCATGCAGCGGCAATGGATTGGGCTCTCGATCTCTGGAGATACCGCAATCGTTGAGCCATTACCTCCCCCTCCACACCCTTCTGCCCCGTCGTTTCTCCAATCGCTGGATATTGAAGTGGGCTTCCTGCGTCGAGGACTTGAAATTGCGGAGCAATTCTCAGCCGACGAAATGATGCGGCATTTCGTCAAGGCATACAGTGGTATCCTAATGTCTGTCAATGAAGTTGTCGTCTTCGAGTTCCACGGCCATAATTTAAAAGGCATCGTGAAGGCAGTTGCCGTCCTCGATTTGGCTGATGAGCAAAGAAAGGGTGCGCCAGGTGGCCAGCGTTCCGCCATCCACAATCAAATGGGTATCATCATGGAGAAGACGGATGTTACTTACATGAAGGCGCCTGACAGTGCTATCAAGATCAAATCAAGTGCCAAGAAGTGAGTGCTGTTCGGTTTTATATGTGCATGCCACCTATGTTTTTGTAGAGCACCCCCAAATGCAATCCTTGCACCCAATTTCAAGTTTGAAGATATGGGCATTGGTGGTCTAGACACTGAATTTAGCGAAATTTTCCGTCGTGCCTTCGCATCTCGAGTCTTCCCACCAGGTCTCGTAGAAAAGCTTGGTATCGAGCACGTTAAAGGTTTCCTTTCTCTTCCATGTGGTGATGTGTAGACTGACCTACAGCATCATAGGCATCATTCTCCATGGGCCACCAGGAACAGGAAAAACTCTGATTGCTCGGCAAATTGGCAAAATGCTGAATGCAAGGGAACCTAAGATTGTCAATGGACCCGAGATCCTCAGCAAGTTTGTGGGCGCGTCAGAAGAAAACATTCGTAAGCTCTTTGCGGATGCAGAAAAGGAGTATAAAGAGCGGGGTGATGAAAGTGGTCTACACATCATTATTTTTGATGAGTTGGATGCCATCTTTAAGCAGCGTGGTTCCACTAATAATGGAACTGGTGTGGGGGACACTGTTGTCAATCAATTGCTCTCAAAGGTATGTGTAGCAGGAGGTGCTTGAATCCTATTTCTAACACATCCTCCAGATGGACGGAGTCGACCAACTGAATAATATCCTCATAATCGGCATGACCAACCGTGTAGACATGATCGACGAAGCTCTACTGCGGCCCGGCCGTCTCGAAGTGCACATGGAGATCTCCCTCCCCGACGAGAAAGGTCGCTTCCAGATTCTCAACATCCACACATCCAAGATGCGCACGAATGGCGTCATGCACGGGGATGTGGACCTAATCGAGCTCGCATCCATGACAAAGAACTTTTCTGGAGCAGAGATTGGCGGCCTGATCAAGAGCGCGACGTCGTTTGCGTTCAACAGACACGTGAAAGTTGGCACTATGGCTGGTATCTCTGATGATGTGGAGAATCTGCGGGTCAATCGACAGGACTTTATGAATGCCCTCGCAGAAGTGCATCCGGCCTTTGGTGTGTCTGAAGAAGAGCTCGAGCAAGTGATCCAAAATGGGATCATCCACTACGACACAGTTATTGATGTAAGTCTTATTATATTGGCTCTTAAAACCTCTAGTTTCTGACAGCAAGATGTGGATAGGAAATCCTCAAATCAGGCCAGCTCTTCGTAGAGCAGGTGCGCTCGTCAACGCGTACACCACTGGTTAGCATTCTGTTGCACGGTCCCCCTGGATCAGGCAAAACGGCCTTGGGCGCAACCATTGCCCAAGCTTCTGAATACCCCTTTATCAAACTTATCTCACCGGATAATATGGTTGGATTCTCGGAGCATCAGAAGGTTGCTGCCATCACAAAGGTGTTTACAGACAGCTACAAGAGTCCGCTAAGCGTCGTGGTCGTTGACAACATTGAACGGCTGATAGGTTCGTTGGCATGTTGGACCGCATTTTGAAGCTGCTGCTGATACGCTAGGTCTTCTTAGATTGGACACCGATGGGTGCAAGGTTTTCAAATGCTGTACTGCAGACGTTGCTTGTCTTACTTGCACGCCGACCACCCAAGGTATGCTGTTCTCTATCCCAACTCGCGAATTTTACATCTCAATTATTACATCTGTGACAGAACCGGCGGCTCCTCATCATTGCAACATCGTCCCTCCGGCCTATATTGACGGACCTCGGACTCGCAGAGACATTCGACTCGGAGTTGCGCGTGCCCCCCGTGTCCAGCCTCCGGGCACTCGAGTTTGTGGTGCGGGAGCTCGAGCTGTTCGCGACGAGCGATGAGCGGCGCACTGCGCTGCGCATGCTGGAGGAAGCAGGCTTTGGCACGAGTGGCAGGGACAGCGACATGATGATGCCGTCGAAACTGCAGATTGGAATCAAAAAGCTGCTTAGCGTTATTGAGATGGCGCGGCAGGAGCCGGAGAGCGTGGCAGAGCGTCTTGTGGGTGCACTAATGGGTTTGGGGATGTGATGGAACTTGGAACTTGAGCTTGAATATTAGATGTAGTTGGAGAATTGTAGTTATAGATGTAATACCAGTGCTGGAGGTATATGAGCATTGTAGCGTCCCATTGACAAGGTTTTCTTGTTGGCCTAGACAAACCCAATCCTTATCTATGTACATTTCCAAACTAGACCTATGGTGACCTTGTAGTATTCTTGTTCAGTAATAGTAGGCGTTGAGAAGTTTCCGGATCTGGACAATGCGGACATAATAGAGATGACTATTGAACGACTAATTACCAAACAAATTGGCTTTGCTTGTTCACTTCAAACCAATATTGAGCCAGTCAAATGTCCGTCGTTGAAGATCGTCCGCATCTGCCCCCGCTGCCACGCTCAGCATCGCAGCCGAAACCCAAGGGCATCCTCAAGAATGCCCCACCGACTCCAGGCACAGCCGCACAGTGAGCCTTCCTGATAACACACGCAGGACATGATCGATTGACGTGTTTGTGCCCTTCAAGCAGCCTCCAGTGGGATGAGGAGAACCTGGCGCTGACAGAGATCCAGAAGGACAGCCTGATGAAGATCACTGAACCCAAGACGCCGTACGTGCGCTACAATGCCGAGACAGACGAGGTGGAGGGAGGTACGTTAGCAGCCTCTGGGCTATCTGTGGAATTGAACTAACTTGGGGATGCTGCGCAGATATACCGAACCTAGATCTAGGGGGCCGGTATGCGTCGTCGCCACCAGCCTCGCCGACGATCTCGGTTTCGACGACGGGGGCGGATACGTCTGGGCCGTCGTCGCGCAGGACCTCGTTTTCTAGCATTGGAATTGGGAGCGCGGGGCGGCCAGGGACGTCGATGTCGGCGCGGTCTGGGAGCGGGGCCTCGAGCAGGAGCACCAGCTTCAATCTCCCGAACGAGGCCCGGCGGGAGATCCGGGCTGATTCGAGAGAGCCCGGGGAAGAAGTCGAGTTTGACGAGGAGATGGATGAAGAAAGTGAGGGACCTTGAAGTTTTTTTATTATACAATTCACTACTGATTTAAACATTGCACTGGCAGCTGCTGCGAAACATGCCGCGTTTGTGCGTGCGCGTGGACGACACTATTCTAACGAGGCAGAGGCTATGAAGGTAGAATTGACGAATAGTATTCTCTTTTAATATTTCTGACTGTGTGGGTTAGCGCGCTGCACAGCTGATGGCTGATGAGGAGGACGACGAGGGCAAGGTTGCGAGTTCTCAGGTTGAGTCTGAGGAGGACGAGGAGTCGACTGACCATAGCACCAACTTTGCGACGCCCGTCAAACCTAACGGTGTCGGACATTTGCATTGATTTCAGTCTTTTACTTTCTGTACTAGTCTATGCTGCCCGGCCCGCTCTTCCTATATTTGGAATCGATCGTCAAATTTTAGTTTTCTATCATCTCAAAAATGGCGTCCTCTGGAAAGGGTCTCCTGCTCAAAGCAGAACTAATCGCAGCCGCTTTTCGCGCAGAGGTCCAGTCATCGATACACCAGTGCGCGACGCTGCCAAAGCTTGTCGGCATCCTCGCCACATCGTCGCTTCCTAGCAAGAACTATGCAGAGTTTACAAAGAGACAGTGTGAGGAGCTGGGAGTCGTGTTCATCTTGAAGCGGACGGGTGCTGCCTTTTCCAGTGACTTGGGCGATGGGGATGGTGTCGAAGATGCCATCATCGAAGCCAACGACGATGACAGTGTTCATGGCATCATGGTGTGGACTCTAGTATGCCTGCTTTCCCTGGCAGCCATGTTAACCCCCCATTCAGGTCTATTACCCAATATTTGGAGTCCAACAGGTTCGTATAGTCTTGTTAGAGCCGATCTCAGCACTGAATTGATCTATTGCAGGACCATTATCTCCAACAAGTGAGCTAGCCACTTTATATAAAAATTCCGGATATTCAGAGTATCAGGTCGTCTCGCCTCATAAAGACGTTGAAGGGCTCCATTTCAAATTCCATTATAATCTATACCACAAGTGAGTTTTTGGCGATGTACCACAGAGACTCCCTACACTGGCTTTAATCTCTTCAGCATCCGTTTCATCGAGCCAAAATCTCTGCTGGGCTCCGCCGTCCCTTCGCCACCTGCAGTCACTACATCAGAAAGCGACGAGCCCCCCGCCGGCACCGTGAAATCCATTATCCCGTGTACGCCCCTCGCCATCGTCAAGTGTCTGGAATACGTCGGTGTGTACAATAGAATCCTCCCGTACGGCGACCGCGCATACGGGAAGACGATCACCGTTATCAATCGGTCCGTGAGCGTTTCCCCGTTTTTTGGCCATGCCCACCATTATCTGAGTGCAAAGAATGTGGAATCAGATCAGAGGTCGTCGGCCGTCCATTAGCCGCGCTGCTGGCCAACGACGGCGCCCGTGTTCTGTCTGTTGATATCGATTCCATCCAGGCGAGCTTTTTCGACTGGTCGAGAACCTGGGGGTCGTGTTTCTCAAACGGTTACAGGAATATACCAAGCGGCCCCGCGTGGCCATCCCGCAGGCAGAGCTGACATCGGCCCAACGGTGTCACCCGCGCCACATCGTCCATCCAAGCACCCTGACGCTGCAAGAATGTCTGGCTATTTCGGATGTTGTCGTCACAGCAGTACCCAGCCCAACGTACAAAGTCAACACCGAGTGGCTCAAGGACGGCTGCATCTGCCTGAACGTCTCTGCAGATAAGAACTTTGAAAAGGATGTGCGCGACAAGGTCAGAACCCCGGTCACGATTTGGGCTTCTTTCCTCACCTCCGTTTCCGTAGGCATCCATATACATCCCTGCGGTCGGCAAAGTCACGATTCTGATGCTCCTGCGAAACCTGTGCGTCTTCGAATGTCAAGTGTTAACTTGTAGTTTGCTCATTGGACAGCAGGTTGCGGCTCCTACAATATCAGACAGCGCCTGCCTGACAAGTGGCCAAAATAGATGAATATATTATATAGCCATGTGCGACTAGACGCTGGGTTTCCAGATGCTATGTATTAGTTACAAGTCATCACAAAAACAAACTTTTTGAGATGATATATGAATGAATTTTGATGCAGAAACCCGGGTCCTTTAGATCCAAGGAGTTTTCGTATCGGGCATTCGGGACCGTCACGTCGAGGATTATTGAAAATTGGCCTCTGTGATATCGTCGAACCCTTCTCGAGGTGTTGTCCTGCCAGAGACGCTGAAGTTTGGGGTAACTGGAGTAGCCATGCCTGAGGCGTCTTCTGCCATGAAACGCACTCTTTGACGGTGGAGCTACAGGGGTCCATCAGTCAGCGGGAGGGGAAAAAAAAACACGTCATTTTAAGTGCGCAGTAGATGGTATTCACCTGGGGCAGTTTGGGTATTAACACGAAGATAAGCGCGGATAGATTGATGGCGAATAGCCATGGATTATAATTTGTGTAATGTGTTGAGGCCAGAAATCTGACGTTGCAGGAATCAGGATCAGTGGGAAAATGGGGGAGAGTGGAGCGTACAACGCGATCGGCGCTGACAAAAGCCACTTCTTCGCTGGCGTGTACTGCGCACCATCGTCGATTTGCTCCCATAGGGTGAGGTCGTCATATGCGCCACCGTGGAGATCGTTCTCGAAAGGAATGCCCGTGACCCAATGGAACATAAGATATGACAGCTACAACGGTGGTAAGCACCATGGACTGGGGTGGGGGTAGGATATGAACACACTGCAAGATACACCAGGTTGACCAAGGTCCAGCTTACTTGCTGGGTCATCCCCGGGATGGTGTCGATAATTATTTTCCCGACAATAATAAGGACGACGTGTATGAGCCATGCACCTGTAGTTGCTATGAATACGTGTTTCCCGACAATGTGGGGAGGAAGCCAAGGGCTCACCCTTTGCGTTGACCCAATCTGCGTTGATATTAACATATGTGCTGCGATCAAGAACCTCCTCTATCGATCTGTCGCCGACCTCCTCTACTTTGACGATGCTTCCACTACGTCCGCGTGCTCGATGCGAGGTGGCTCGCGGTGGAGAGGCCAGGTTGAGGACGGGGGGAAGCTTGATTGTGGTAGAGCGATTCATTCAAGCTCTGAGGGGGAATGGTTAAGAGGAGCGTAGGCCAGGAGGTCGTTTAGCTTTAAGTAACCACAAAGCCCAAATCACAAGCGCCCGTAAGCCAGTTGTGAAAGAATTTATGACATTTCGGACTTAGCCGATCGTCCGCAGCCGTCGGATGTAGATCGAGTTCATTTACATTCAATCCTCCCACAACGACGACGGCGGCGACGACGCTCGCATGGCCCTCCTGCATTGGTGCACCGTTTCGCCACAAGGTCCTTCAGGCCTCGCAGCCATCAGATTTGCAAAGGCTATTCGCGTATCTTCAATACGTATCTTTCCCAACGGCACTCAACCGTTCAGCCAGGCACCAGATATCACTGCGTATGTTTTGCCCTTACCTATGTGTATATTCAATTGGTATTGAACTCTTGTATGGCCAGCTGTACAGAGCCAGATGCCTTTTTTCTCGAGGTGTTCTTCAATGCGCTGCCCATACGGCCCTCACAGGACTCCAAAGACAAACAACGCGCCGCTAATGCCCTCATTCCGACTTTGATAGCGTACGCGGGAGGGCAGGTCGAGTTCACGGTGGACATGGGGACTGAAGTGGGTGTCCGTCTCTATTTGGGGGTAGCGCAACGAATTGACGCAGTGCTCTGTCAGTATGCAACACGTTTGATGATTGTCAAGGGCAAATTTGAGAAGTTGTCAATGGCTATTTATGGTGAAATAGTGCAGCAAGAGGCACCCGTGGCACCAAACTATATCGCACGCCCAACACTGCAACCTTCAGATACGCCTCTGCCCTTGCCAGATAATGTCGTACCCTTCAAGTCGGAGGACCCGACGCGTCTGGCAAAGGGATTACTAGCACTGATACCAAACTCGCCGCCTCTGTCCCTGGTAATCCGATTGATGTTTTGTCTAAAGCCATCCGACGATGATTGGGATGATCCAATGTTTCCCCATCTCTATGCCGATTTGGATAAGGAGGATGAAGATTTCGATCTTGAAAGTATCCTCAATTCCATCGGAAGGCCCATTCCTGAAGATACGACCCAGGATACCCTCTCCAAATTTGCTATCAGACTTGCAGATTTTATTGGTCCCAAGGTCCGAAACAGCCTCTTTATCTTCAATTTAAAGCTTCCATCCTGAACGTGATGCCAATTCGTCAATCAGAGCAATGACCAGTCCTACCAGGTAGCCAAGGTCCTCAGTATCTCCGCATCACAACATCCGGACATGGCATTAACGATTCTGGTTTGTCAACTCGTTAACATTAAGGCTATGATTCTCAAGGATGATATTGTAGCAACATTTGGATCTGGCTTCAGTTTTTGATGGTCCTACGATGGATGAAGCAACCGCCCTCTGTCTCCTCGACGCTGCGGCTAATGCTGATATCGCGCGTCACTTCTCTCAACATGAACATCTATATGCTCTCTTCCAAAGCATCGAAGCCAGTCCACGATCAGACAAAGCAACCCAGATAGCAATTGGGCGGCTGCTAGCCAGAATTCATGCATGGCAGAACTTCGAGGATGCGTTATCGAATACATCAGGCGACTTTCCTCAGTCTGCCATTATGCTCAAAGATATTGGCACAGAAGAGTTGTCTTTGGGAATCTGGCTTGAGTATATGACAACGCACGACGACCTCCTGACAAAGTTGAAAGAAAGCTCATTGCTTGATCTATCACGCACTCTGCCTTGTCTGTTGCGGGCTCCGATGATGTCAATAACCCATGACCAATTCATCATGTTTGTGCGCACCTTTATTGGGATAGCTAGCACGCTTGCTGTGTGTGCTTGGGCGGATAGTGTTGGGAATGATGTTTGCAGAGAACGTTGTTTGGGAGTCATGAATTTGTGGCAACATGTGGAAGAGTTTCGTGAGGTATGTCCCTTAAAATTTGTTCTCCATCATGCCCACTCATCAAAATCACAATAGATTCTGAACCACCTTTTACTGCTCCGCCAGCTGACAAGACGTCTCAACTGGATTATTACCGACGTTGACCACCCAAGAAGATCTGCATATCTCGCTGAACGTGTTTTAGTTGACATGGCGAAAGACTCGCACTCTATTCTCCATGATGATTTCGTGAAAACGGTGTTGTCATTGGAGCCTCCCCTATCGTATATCACCGAAAGCGAGCGCCTTTCAATGCGCAAAGTCGCGCTTGTCTCCGAGGATGGGTTGCCGGCTGCGATCGAGGAATTAACGTTTACAAGCGATCGCCCATTCTCCCTTCGCCGGCTGCGTACGCTGCGCGTGTCGCTTGCAATCGTACAACGCGATCTCGTTCATGACAATAGAGGGGAATGGCGGATACTCCAGGCGCTCTGGGATGAACAGTCCCATGGCCTTATCCCACGCTTGACAGAAATCCTTTCCGACATAGTTGGGGACATGAACCAACATTTTGATGTCTCTCATCCGCCCTCGATGGCCTCGAAGGTGTTGGACCAGCTCTTCCGAACTGCTGATGATCTCATTACGCTGATCACGCGGCTTCTTCCCTCCTTTACGTTGACGAGCCGGACGTTGCGTCGGTTGACTGTAGCCTTAATAGACCTTTTTGCATGTGCTGACGCTACGGAGGCAGCGTTTTCGATATCAGCTGCGGTGTGCGTATCTGGGCAAGGAGCAAAGGAAGCTTGTCTTGGATTAATGAAGGATCTTTCGAGGCCGGAGACAGTGGCTGAGCCAGGGAAACTTGGAGCGGAGATTGTTTTGCGAACACTTCTTCAACATGCGATCCAGAGCAGTGGGCGGGACCCTGTGCATCACCTTGCTCAAATCCTCGTCCTCATCAAATACATCCTTCCACTTGAAAATAGCAGTGAAATTGGCGGCAGCTCTCATTGGGTCATGTCAGTTTTCCCAAATATCCTCGCAGAACTCAAAATATTCTTCCGACTGTTGAGCGCCGAGGACCGGGTTGGGTTGATACGCTGTTTGGTGGTGGTGGACGATGATGTTATTGGGATAGGAGAGTGGTTGCTGTTGGAGGAGCTCAAGCACCTTGCCTCTGTCTTCCAGGCCCTTGCAGACACTGATTTGAGCCCCGAGCGCCGCTCGATACAGCAATACCAAGTTAAGGTCTCCACGCAATTCTTCTTGGAATTGATCACAGAAACGCCGTTGCCCGAAACGTCGACGTGGTGTATCACTTCCCTCATGCGAAATCCAGATCTGTGGCGACCCTTGAACCGATGTTTAGTATCAGTCATAGATGGACATTACAGTTCCACGACTATTACACGTATCATCCATATCCTTGCCGCCACTGCGATCTCCTTCGATGCTGAACTTCGGTCGTCCATTGTCCTGAATTTGTTTCAGATTGCTCAAATAGATCCTACATCACCATCCGCATTGGACCTAGTGAATGATATCTTGAAAAGCCTACCACCCGACAATCTCCCTGCTGAACGGCTGCGCCTCGAGATTGGACGCACGTTGAATGCGTATGCAGACCACACCGAAACCCTTACGCCCGAGGTAGCCCAGGAGCTAGCCGCTCTGCTTACGTGGCTTACATCCCAGGATGACACCAAAATGCATGTATTGGTAGGTATCACAGTGGCCGCTTTCGCGAGGATCTGCGACGCCATCGCTGCAAAAATACCAGCCGAAGCGTCCCCGTCCTTCTCACAGGCGCAATCACTCAGCTCCGTAGACAATGATACCGACATTTCAGCCGCACCCCCGATAACCGAGCTCCCTGACACCACCGGGTTGAGCATGTCGCTGCAGGACCTCGAGACGCTGCTCCTCCCAGACCGGCCGAGCACGCCCTCGACACCGCGGACCATGAAGACACCGGATATACTGGGTGTGGTGATATCGCCGCCGACGGCGCTGCTGCGGTCACCCGCCGCGACGGGCCTGACGAAGACGTACGCCAACAACGACTTCCGCCAGCTCCGGCAGGCGCCCCAGGCACGGCTGAACACGAGCCGGCTCCCGAGCATGCACGGTGCGTGTTTGAATTTGATAGGATCCCCCTCAATGCTAATCGGTGATGGCTTTTTCGTGTTTGCTTTTTTTTTTGGCATTGTTTACACCCGTCGTCGGCTCATTCCTCTCCATCTTTCGTGCGTTCGATAGTGGATGTGGGTATCAATGGTCGCTTGGACCTCTGGCTTTGATATCTGACGCCCTCATGGTGGATATTAGGACTTTGAGAATCCTGTCCCGACGCCGGCGCCGGGGATGCTGCTCCCTGGTGTTGTGCTTGATGCACCGTTTATGGGTGGGATCTAGAACGTGGCCTGATGATGTGGCTCTGGAAGGTGTTTGGGGAGGGGATCTTAGTCGGATCTTTTTGTAAAAAAAAATGACATGTGTCTGGTTCCAGACCACTAGGTATGCTTTTTGGATACCCATGTGGATGAAAACGAAGATGGATGATACATATAAGCTTGTATTCATGTGCCAGTCATTTAGTACATTTCTGATAATTGTGTGTGTAATTCCTTGATGTCGATAAGCCGGTAATTCTAAATATAAATTATATATGCCGTGGTGAGAGATAAACAATTGTATGAGGGGTGGTAAGAAGCAAAGAATTGAAAGGAATACATACATAGGCATGGAGATTGGTATTTGATCAAACCAGATACTGAAAAGATGGAAATGTCATGAATCTGGCATCCGACGGCGCACACGATGGTTCCCGCTCCCGCTCGAGCCAGCACTAGGTCCAGCATCGATCGGCCGAAAATAGCGGTCCATATCCTCCGTATCAAACTCCTGCTCGCGCTCGGGGTCGTGCCCAGTCGGAATGGGATCACCATCGTCATCGCCGTCATACGGCGCCCGGTCCTTCCCCTTCCGCTGAGGCGCACTGTCGCTGGCGGGACTAGGGACAGCTGGTGCAGACGACGCAGCAGGCCCGCCGCCGACGCGGTACATCCTCTTCCGACGCGCCTTGACAGGGTGGTGGCGATCCCCGCCGAGCCCAAAGCCCGCGCGCAGCGCCCACCCCGTCGCATGGCCATATGCCACGCCTGGCATACCCCGCGCGACATTTCGCGTCGTCGGCGCCCCTCCCGCCCCTCCTGCACCGGCACCCGCTCCCCCTGGCGCAGGCATCCCTGTGCTCGTGCCTGCGCCAGCGCCCGCGGCCAGGTACCCGCCGGACCCGGTGCGCCCAACGCCGCTGCGCACCGTAAAATGCGCGAGCGCGCGCGTGTACGGCGAGAGCGTGTGGTGCGAGTGACTGAGCGAGGAAAGCGCATGGATCGAGTCGGAGAGCGCGGTGAGGGCGTGCGCGTGCGCGTCGGAGTAGCCTGAGAGCGAGGCGGTGTCGGGGTCGCGGTCGCGGTCGGTGCTGATGGAGCTGCGGCGCGGGCGGTATGCGGGGACGATGCGGGGCGAGGTGGGGAGCGAGGGAGGTGGAGATGTGGAGCGAGAGCTTGTGGCGGAGGAGAGCGGGGGGCGGGGATAAGCGGAGGATGATGAGCGGGGGTAGCCAAGGGTAGAATTATATGCCATTGAGGACGCGACGGAGGGTGTAGGCCGTCTTCGGTGGTGCATGTAGATTGAACTGTTGTCCGCAGGCGGAGTGGGGAGCTGGGTCCCATAATGGGGAGGAATGTATGAATCTTGGGGGTACGGGTAGGGGTGAGGGCCGATTGAATATGAGGACATGCCTGACCTGCCACCAGTGCTGCCCTGAGAATGCGGACGAGTAGGGATTGGGAGGTTGGTGTGCGATGGTCTCAAGTGAGGATGTGCATGAGATGAAGAGGACGACGTCGACGACTGTGCGTGCAGAATCCGGGGACGAGTGATAGTGCCACCACCGATGGCAGGGATTGTTTCGTACTCAGGTGGGGCAGGAGCAGGCACTAGAGGTTCAGCCCAGTCAACAATGTCGAAAGAGGCACCATCTAGATCGGGTGGGTACTCCCCATCCCCACCATCATCCTCTTCATCATCATATACCTCTGTCTCGTCATCCGTGCTATCGCCAAAACCAGACTCTTCTGCCAAATCTGCGAGACCTTTATTCGGCTGAAACATGCTGCTAAACGCACGGAAGCGGCTTTTAGTGGGGAGACCTTCTGGACGCAAGCCATAAGTAGGATCAAAATTCTCGAGATCTGGAAAGGAGGGATCGGACGCAGGAACTGGTGGTGCAGGCGGTTTAGGTTTCACGATGGATGTGTTGACTCGCCTCGGGCTAGACACAGAAGAGAGACGAGAGGCGCTCGACACTGAAGCCGTGCGTGGACGAGGTTGGGGACGAAATTGTGGATAGGGTTGCGAAGGAGGCAGACGATGTTGTGGGGGTTTATTAGAGGGAGAATCAACTTTTGCTTTTACCCACTGCTGCGAGAGACGATGTATGATACCTGGCAGGTCCTCGCGGAACATTTGACGCAGTTGGCCTTCGATCTCGCGCTGAATAAAGTTTTGGATGACAGCAATTGAATCAAACGTGCTATTTATGTCAACGTTCTGAAGGGGGTCCGTTTTGAACACGAGAGTGATGCCTTTTTGTTTGGAGACAACGAGGACAACATAGGAGGAGAGGCGGAAATGCGATAGGCGCAGAAGCATTGGAACGACGAGGGGGTGTTTTGCGGCCAGCATGCCTCTCGAGCCAGCCATAAGATGGATATCAGGCTGCTTATGGTTGAGGGGGTTTGCCTGAACCTTTGTTTTGAGAACAATATGGGCGTCGCCAGCATAAGTAAGCCTGAAGATGCCTCTAAACTGGTCTACTGTGAGGTCGCCGATGTCGCGAATTTCTAGCTCTGGAGGTTGGGAGCCCATCTCGAGCTCAACGACTTCGATTTTGTCCGCGATGATGGGAGGCTTGTTGCCCTTGTTGAGAGCGGTGTTGAGCATTTGTATTGCATCGTAGTGAAACTGGTCAGAGAAACGGGGCCAGTTGAAAGTAAAGGACATTGTACACACATACTCGGATTCGGGCCTGGTGATGGGCTTGTAACACATGGGGTTAGGGTTCCAGTTACATCCGAACCTGAAGCCCTTTCATTGCAACAAGCCATGATCATGCCATGAACGGCGTCCGCAGGCTGCTCGGTGCAGCGACCCAACTGCAACAACAGCGACAAGAAGAAGAAGAACAGCAACCACAACAACCACAACAGCAAATGTCCTATTCATCACCATCATGGCCACCGTCCCAGTCACTTGAGTCTTCACCGGCAAAACCACAGCGACAACGCTCTCTACGTTCCACAGACGACAGTTTCCAGTCAAATCGGCCTAGCCCAGGTCGTGCACAGAAACAGCAACAGCAGCCACCCACCCCCCCAAATCGCGATTCTGGCTTCTCATCCACCCGCGACGAACTTCTCATCAGCCTTCTAGCCAGTGATGCCCTCGTCGACAGCAGGAATTTCACCATCCTTTCTTCTGAACAAGTGGACGAACTCAAAAGGGTACCGTTGCTTCTCTATAAGCCAAGCAACACTAACATCAGCTCTAGGAATATCAAGTCCTCTCTTCCCGCCTCGGAGCACAACAAAAGAAACTCACACTCGAGACAAAGATCCGTGACGCCGCCATCTCCCTATCTCGCGCCAACGCACAGCATCCCAAACTCTCAAAAGCAACCGACGATCAGCTCGACTCCGCCTCGCGCCGCGTCGATGCCGCCCAAAAGGATCTCTGGCGCATCACAGAGCGTGTGAATGACGTTCAGACAAAGCTCCTCGAGCATCGCGCAGCCGTCCTCGCGCACAGTGTCAAGGCCATGGAGCGCGCTGCGGGCACCCACAACTCGGGCGAAGAGGACTCTGGCTACGCCTCGAGCAATCGCAGCACCCTCCTCAGTCCCGTGGGCTCCCTGCATTCCCAAGGCACAACCGCCGCCGCAATATCCACGATCACGCGCTTCGATGGCGCCCATCTCTTTGCCGGCCATGCCGATGCCCTTGTTCCCAAGCCCAAAAACCATTCCTCCCAAGACACCGAAATCGCCGCCCTCGATGCTAAACTCAAAGCGGCCACTGATGCCCTTGCTGATGCTGGCAAGAAACAGGCTGAACTCGCACGCGATTTGGCACATGTTCGCATTGAGAAGCAACAAATCGAGACGACGACGGCTATGGAGTTACAAGCTGCGGACGAGCGCGTTGCCGCATATCAGCAGGATGCGGAGGCATGGAGAGAAGAAAAGCGGGAAATGGAGGGTCAGATGAACGGCCTTGAGCAACGTGTCAAAGAGATGGAAGCCACCCGCGAGGGCGCAGATAGTCTGGGCGAGAAACTGGCAGAGCAGGAGCGGGAGCTCGAGAAGCTGCGCAACCAGTGGGCAACGGACCGCGCGTCGTGGGAGGCTGAGCGTGCTGACGCCGAAGATGACAAAATGGAAGACCTCGCGAGGCTGCAGGAGGAGATGGAGCGGCTCCGCGAAGATGACCAAGCCGCACTTGAGGATGCACATCAACAGATTGACGGCCTGCACAGGCAGAACGACCAGATCCAAAGGGAGGCAGATAACGCCTTGAGGAAGTTGAACGAGCTCCAGAATAGGCTAGACGAGGCGCAGCATAGGCTTGCCGAGGCTCAGCTGCAGTCGGATGGTGCGCATGAGGAGCTCGAGGCGGCGCGCAAGGCCCTTAGAGGTCTTGCTCAAGAACACAACGTTCAAGTCTTCTCTAGAGACGGACCTCTGGCAGAACTTCTCGGAGCGGTTGGGAGCCATATTGGTGAGATCAAGACAAGGCTAAAGGCAAAGGAAGCCGAGTGGGATAGCTCAAGAAAAGTCTTTGAAGAGGAACTTAGGAAATCGCAGACAAGGCTTGTGGGGTTGGAGAGGGACCTGGAAAGTACAAAGCGGGACAGGGATGAAGTAAAACGTAGTTCCGAAGGGCAACCAAAGGTTAGACGGATTCCCTTTTGCATACAACTCCTCTGATTTTTTTGTGTAGTCATTGCTTTATAGCTCGCCACCCCCTGTACCCCGTCCTGCCCTTTCTTCGACTTCATCTTCATCTTCCCCGCCACCTCTCCCGGCTTCCTCAGCAATACTTCCTGCGGATGTTCTTTCCGCCCTACTTCCTCTATGGGCAATCCTTCCTTCACCAGAAGCACGTGCATCCAAGTTCACGCACACCTCCTTCCGCACGGGTTCGTCATCTCCAAGGTCGTCGCCAACGGCGCTAAGTAGCCCGGGAGGCAACAATACCGGAAACACCACCATCACATCCCTATCCGAACTGGACGTGAGGAGCCTGAAGACGCTATACAGCGAAATGCGGGCGGGGAGCTCGACGACGACGCCAGCGTCCCCGCCTCCCTCGTCACAGCCCACGATCTCGCAGGCGCCAGCAGTGCCTTTTACACTTGATGGTTTTTCCGCACGCGTGCAAGCACTCATTGCTGACGATCGCGCGCTCATCGCACGGCTGGTGCGTTTCGCGCAGGCGCATGATCTGCTTAAGAAGAATGCGGAGCGTGCACAGAAGTTGGCGCACGATGGGAACGTGGCGCTGGAGACCTACCAGAAGCAGGTGCGGGCCCTGGAGGAGCGGAACGTGACGCTTGGCGGCAAGGTTGTTTCCATGTGAGTCATAGTTTTCGCCGTCGGACCATAAGTAGATCTGACCATTGTACAGGCAAGAGGAAATGCAGCAGCTGGAGAGCACCATTGAGCGGCTAACGGTGGAGAAGCAGGATGTGGAGGCGCTTGCGGCGGAACAGGCGGAGACGTGTCAGCAGCTCGCGGCCGCGAACAACACATTGTCCGCGCGGGCGCTGGCGCTCGCAGAGGAGGCTGCGGCTGCGCCAGAGATGGTCAAGCGCCAGCTCGACGACGCGCGCAGGCAGCTTGACTCCACGCAGCGGCAACTCGAAGCTGCGCAGAAGGCTTCGGGCGACACGACGCGCGCCGGAGAGGCCAAGGAACGCGAGCGGGCGGAGGCTGAGACGCGGAAGGGAACGCTGGAGCGAGAGATGGGGGACCTGAAGAAAGCGCTGGCGGCGGCGCAGGACGAGGTGGACGCGATGCGGTCGTCGGAGCAGACGCAGCGGATCGCGCTGCTGGATGAACTAAATTCGATGCAGACGGAGAATGAGAACTTGAGGACACAATTGCGCGCGGTTAAGCGGTAGGGAGGGCTTCCTTTGGATTTTTTATGTTTTGGCTTTCTTTTTTTTAGGAAATGGGGAAGTTTTGTTCATTTTTTTTTTCTCTTTTTTGAATATGTCCTGCCGTTATTTAATCCAACGCTACCTTGTGTATATAGATACCTAGTTCATTGGCTGGATCAAATGCAACGCTTGCCCCAATCTCGCTTGTACTCTCACTGATTCACGTCATGCACATGTAGGGATTAGATATAGACTTCTACTTTAAACATGGAACTGGACCCTCTCAATGTAGCTATCTGGTGACAAAACAGTACAACTGCCCCCGTAGTTTAATGGTTATGACGTCAGACTTCTACCACTGGTTTGTAATCTGAAGGTTGCGGGTTCGAATCCCGCCGGGGGTTGTTTTTCCTGCCCGGCTTACCGATAAACCCGTACGCAACTTGCCGAAGTCATCATTTTGGACAGGGTTGGTTGTGAAACTTTTGCTATCCAGCATTGCACCCTTCGAGGTTATTAGACTGTCCCCATCATCGTTGAAGACGGCGTTGAGATATGTCTTCGCCGCCGTCAAACGTGCCCAGCTCCCCTGTTTCCATCAGGGGCAGTTCTCCGACGAGACGACGTAGTATCTCGCCGGACGACTTGAACGATCTCGCCAACCGACAAAGGCACTCGCCTACACTTGTACGCTCCTTTGACCCAAATGATCCCCAGGTTCGTGAGCGCCAGCGCACTATGGATGTCGATATGGCGATGCAACTCTCTCGTGCACGCCGGGAGACCCTGCATGCCCATGCGGAAGCGCTGCATTCGGACCCTCACGCTACACAGGTGACCTCATCACCTACGAATATCGCGCTACCTTCGTCTCAGTCCCCTTTCAACGTCGCAGAGCCTCAAATACATCATGAGGATCTCCATCTTGACCACGAACCCCACGATGATGACGATATACGCAGCCATAGTGAGAGTCCTCCACACCGCGAGGGCCTGATACGACAGTCATCGCTCAGTCTCAAACCTCATCTTCACCAGACTCATGACCCCGAATTGCTCGCCACCGCAAATAATGCTCATCTAAATATCAATATTCATGACGATGATGCTTCATCCTCTGCGTTTGGTCTCCCCACTTACCAGGCCAATGTTTCAAGATCTACATTTGACTTTGCACGAATGGAGGAATTCGCTGTGGGCGAGAAGGCCGCTTTGGGCATTTCTTCACCGGTGAATACACGATTTAACCTGGGCGCTCTTAGACAGCGCTTGGTAGGCTCTCCTCTCGTAAATAGCACAACGGCAAATGACGTTCCCAAGTCCCCCACATTGCCCTCTGGGGATGCCACCCAACCTCCACCCACTTCCCCGCCTGCGGTCATTTCACAGCCGCCCGATGTCCAGCAGCAGACTGCAGATGATCCTGTTGCCTCGGGCTCGACCTCCGCCGAGTCTCCGCGTCCTCCACGCCATCGCAAGCTCTCACAGTCCAATCCCAATCCTCGATCACACCGCAAGGGCGTCGGAGGTAAGATGGCGCTCTTCGAAGCTGATGCATCCTCTTCTTTACCTGCCCGGCTCAATTTTCTCTCCGGTGGGCGTGGTGGTTTTCATGCAGGGCCGTCTTTTGAGCCTGTATATGACTCTACCATGGGTATTGGACCACAACCCTCACCATACGCATATACAACGGGAATAGCAAATACAGGGCTCACACCTGGGGGTGGTATTCTTACTACCGGACATGATCGGCCGTACCGATTTTCGTTCTATTCGAATGCCTTGAGTGCGACGATTCATGCCCGCAGCTTAAGCGAGCTTCCAGCAGAGGGCCAGAGCTTCGAGGACCTTTTTTCGGGCCGACCATGGGACAATTCAAGCGGCGGTGAAAATAATGGTGGATGGGGTGGTGGAAAGGGGGCCGGAGGTCCACCACTATCTGGAGCCTATCCTGGCCCACCCTCTGACTACTACCCAAAAGACCGACCCTCGTCAGCGCTTGCGTTCAATCCGCCCGCAATTGACCGTGATGCCTATTCCAGCGGGCCTGGGACGCCTCGGCGGGATGTCAAGATGGGTGGAAACGGAGGGATGCTTATAAATGGAGGAATGGGTGGAGGGACGCCGGGAATGGGGATGAATGGCGTGGGGGTGGAGGATAATACGTGGTGGCTGGATGTGACGAGTCCCACGGATGAGGAAATGAAGATGCTCAGCAAGGTGAGTTGCAATGGTGCCGCAATGGGTTGTCTTTATCTTCCCAGCAATTCCCTCTGGTGGTGCTCGGTGTGGGGAGAAGTGCCATCAATGGATCATGTCTAAGGCCCAAGTGGGGAAGAAAGCTGTTGTAGAAGATGGGTCAACATAGGAGACCATGTCTTCATGCATGCAGGCCACCAATCTCCTTGATCCTGCTAGACACTCAAGATAAT
The DNA here is from genome assembly GCA_036937095.1 of Phaeolepiota aurea. NCBI lineage: Eukaryota > Fungi > Basidiomycota > Agaricomycetes > Agaricales > Squamanitaceae > Phaeolepiota > Phaeolepiota aurea. The sequence continues at coordinate 64,037 of JASFDG010000059.1, forward strand.
TTTTTGAACCCATTGCTAATCCTTCAACTCTTCTTCTCAAGGTGTTTTTCATACATCCGCTTACAACTGAAGATATTCTTATGGAAGAGACGCGCGAGAAGATCGAGCTGTTCCGAAATTATTATCTCGTCTGTTTCCGCTCTTTCGACCAGGACCCATACAGTCCCACCCATCTGGAGCCTCTCAATATGTATATCATTGTTTTCAGAGAGGGAACGCTGAGCGTGAGTTTACACGCAGCGAATCTCTATTACTCTTACATTCAATTTTGATAATGCCCAACCCAGTTCCACTTCCGTCCAACCCCACACCCCCAAAATGTACGACGGCGCATCAAGCAGCTGAAGGACTATATCTCCGTCACATCCGACTGGATCTCATATGCGCTCATTGACGACATCACCGATGCGTTTGGGCCGCTCATCCAGTCGATTGAGTATGAAGTCGACTCGATCGATGAGCTCGTGTTAATACTGAAGGAGGCGGAGCAGAGTGACATGTTGCGGCGCATTGGGACATGCCGGAAGAAAGTCATGGGTCTGTTGCGTTTAATGGGCAATAAAGCGGACGTTGTGAAAGGACTGGCGAAACGGTGCAACGAAAATTGGAGGGTCGCGCCGACATCTGATATTGTAAGCGTTTGATTTCCTTGGGACACCCAGCGTGCTAACCACGAGCATCTTTCTAGGGACTTTACCTTTCCGATATCCAGGACCATCTTATCACCATGACACAAAATCTGAACCATTACGAGAAGATTCTCTCCCGCTCGCATTCCAATTACCTCGCGCAGATTTCAATTGAGATGACAGATGCAAATAATCAGATTAACGATGTCTTGAGCAAGTTGACGGCGTTGGGGACGGTGTTGATTCCGATGAATTTGGTCACGGGTGAGTGTCAAGCCTTGACCCTGCTGTATCCCGCTTGCATCTTCAAGTTTCTCCTTGCTGAATGATTGTTTCGCTCTCTAGGCCTTTGGGGTATGAACGTTCACGTCCCCGGACAGGATATAACTGTAAGTTGTTTCACTTTACTACCTTGTCTTTCTGCCCTATTTGTCGTTGCTGCCCGGTCTGAAACGTGTTACTGCTCTATATATTCCTCATTCATTGATTTTCATCCCGTCAACCCATCTTTTAATATCCGCGAAAATCAGACCGACTGATCTGATCTTCCAGCAGGGCTACGCTTGGTTCGTATCCATCATCGCCTGCCTCGCGGCGTTCGCATGCATCGGTGGATATTCCACATATAAATTTATGATCCGCAGATAAGCCGCAGCCACAGCAGCAGCAGCAGGGCAGACATGAAGACCCTCGTTTTATGACCTATCGTTATGGACTCATTTTTTCACACTTGGGTTATGGCTATCTCCTCTGTTCACCCCTCCCCACGATATCATCGCCCCCTTCATACACAGCAGACACATTCCAATGTGCATGTCACGCATCTTCCATTCGGCAGTTATAAACTTCACATCTCAGTTCGCTTTTTGCAATCTTGATCTTCGCGGAGCATGGCATATGCTTCATAGACCTTGTCCACAGTTTCACTCTCCTTGTATCATAGTCGTACACGCATACATAGGCTTCAGCATACTATTCAACATCACTAAGATCTTTTCTTCATCGTTGTTCTCACATTGATTGCTCCATGGATTCTTTAGAGGGATACATTCATTAACCATACTTTCCATAATTAACGTGCTCTAGAGTGTATTTTTGGGTTTCGTACCGCAATTGCTCAGTGGAATACACAGGTCTGAATGATGGAATGTCATGTCACAGATGTTGAAACAATGCTGTATAGAAAACCAAACTGATGAATGAGGGGAATAAGCGAAATAGATAGAGGGTTCAAAGAGGAGGAACATGGGAGAGAAAGCAAAGGAATAGGCATGCGCCAAAAGGAGTGCAAGCGAGCATCTGTAAGCAAATCCGCATCAGACATTAGCTTCGGGGGTACATATAGCGTCATGTGCTGCCTGGAGGAATTAATGACTGCACTGGTGGCAGGACAGGTGACCCGTTCGTGTGCCCGGTGCGAATTGGTGGTAGCAAGTTAGTACGCGGAGATAATTGTACCGATTGATTCGTCGGTGACATGATCATCGCTAATGAAGGCGACAGTGTTTGTATTGGGCGCATTGGGGGTGAAGCAGGTGTGGGTGGGGGAAGTGGCACGGGGACGGCACGGCGTTTCGCAGAAGAGCGATTATGGTCGTCAATAGGGTGGTGATTGGGATGAGGATGGTGATTGTGGACGTGGTGAGCATATGGCGACATGGGAGGCATGCCATCTTCTGCGTGCTTTCGCTTCCTGGAAGATGAAGCATGAGGCTGGGACTGGGGCTGCATTTGGGGATCCCCAACTAGGCGCGAGGAGAATTCGCCTGGGACCTGTCTGCGCTGTGTGGATGGAGGTCGAGAAGGCGTAGAGACAGTCCCCCATCTTGACCAAGGAGGGGCGGAAGAAGGATTACCATTGGAAGCCGAGGAAGCCGAGGATGATACGCTGAAGACATTGTTAGCGGATGGGGTATGGATGGGTAGGGCTGAGGCGTGCGAGGGGCGCGAAGAAGTGCTATGTTGGGAGGAGGGGGATCGCGTCAACAGATTGCTATGCGAGGCAGGTGTTCTGGAAATTGAGCCATTTGTTACGACCTCTGCAGGCACGGGCAGGAATTGGACAAGTTCAACGAATAATGTTTGCTTGCATGGTGGTGGCATCCGCCTGTATAAAACCTCCTTGGTAGATTGTTTGAGCATTTCATATGTGTTGATGTAAACGTCAGAGTCTTGGTTGTCATCTGTTACTCAAATCAAATATGAATGTTAGTCGAAATGGGAATTGTTTACAAAAGAAAAACTCGCCGTTTGGAGGCTTAACGCGTATGTCAGAGTATTGGTAACTTTTACCCTTGCGAAGACAACACAAGGGGCAAACAAATACATGCTTATCGGGTGGCGCTTGGTCAATTGGAAAGAAAACACAACCAGCGTGGTACAGTTTGTTGCACGTTTCGCAGCGCACCGTGGGATAACCAAGTAGATAGTTGGTACGACCGCGGCAAATGCATCGAGTACCATCCGTCCAATCACCATCAATATCTTGACCAAATGTAAACCGAGGTCTGCGTCGTTTCTTGAGTTTGACGACGGGTGGACGACCAGCTAAAATTCGATGTAGGCCAGCTAGATCTAACCCATAGGAGACCTCGGGATTGGGGGAGACGGTGAACTGTATTTTATACAGTTTGCGCATGTAATGCCGCACTTGTGGGATATATTCTGGCCGTTGATTGATAGGCTGAGATGTGTACATCAGGAATTGGCCAATTGCCGTGGATAGTCGATCAACGCGGACGATAATTTCTTGGAGCTGTTTGTAATCCACAGAGTAATTCTTTGTGATTTCCGGAGCCTTGGCAAGAATAGTCGGCATATAGCAGAAATGCCATCGGCGCTCTTTGTGTATTGAGCCATTCCAGTGATTGTGATCACAAAATGGACAAGAACCACCATTCTTCGCGCATTCGCCATGAAAGCGAGCGTAACAATGGTCGCATTGCACAGCGTCTGATACAACGTTGGGGGGTGGGGGGCGTACAGGGTGATTGCAGATGCAAGTGAAAAACTCGTCGGAAGGTGGAAATTCGTCCTCGCTGCGGGTGCAGAATATGACATCGTCTAAGATGGCTTGCCCATGAGGTTCGCTATGTTCGTTGCAATACCATGGCAGGTCCATGATCCACTGGGCGTGTAATTCTAGTTGGGCATCAAGTTTGTCGAAGGAGGGAAGCGCAAAGATCTTGAGGTGGTCCTTGGCATATTCTTTCCATTGGGCAATAGTGACAAAGACATCCTCGTCGCCAATGCGTGAAAAGCGATTTCGCAATACTTGGTCGCACCTGTCTTCGAGGTCAAGGGCAATCTCTGCAATGCTCTTCAAGTCCTTGATAGCAGTGATGCTAAAATCCTTTTCAGCACGTGTCGCCAACCTGATAGCCTCAAGAACTCTTGGCTTAGCGGCCTCATTTGGAGGGTCCAACCAAGCAACAGCTTGTTTTTCGAAGTCCTTCGCCTTCGCCCGTGCAGACATAAGACGATCGACCACAGTGGGGTTGATCGGAATGCTGGAGTCCAAATCGGCAAATTCATCCAATTCTGGGATAGTCTTGATTGGCTGATCGAGTAGGCTTTTCGCCCTGCCTTCCCAATCATCTCCTTCGCGCTGCCTTGCTTCTAGCAATTGCATATGTTTGTTATCTGCGGGGAGGTTGCACGTATGCGCACGCGAGACTAGTTGGCGAACTTCCTCGAGAGTCAGAACGGCATCAGTGTCGTCCAGCTTTTCCTCCAGCTCCTGCACCAGTTGCTCCCGATCAACGATCTTCTCTACCTCTGTGAGTTCGTCGAGCAGGACATTGAGAGAAGATCCTTGAAGAAGTAAACGTTTGCAATCCTGCAGAAATTCTTCACGTTGATCATCTGGCGGTGATGATTGCAGAAGAGTAGCAGCTTTTTGCTTTGTTTCTTCCGCCTGCTGGGCTAGAGTTCGCAGAACTGCGATTTCTGGACAATCGAAGCCGAGGGTTTCGACTTCCCGAAGTAGGCCATAAAGGTCATCCAACCCTCGGTCAGGTCTATCCCCTGGGTCCTCAGCGGCAAGGAGTGCCAAGTCAGCGGCTGATGGTCGACCGCGCTTCCGTGAGCGCTTCCGGCTCTGCTTGCGGATAATGAAGGTGTTGGCGGAATCCACCCACTCATTCGCCTTCATGACGCATTTCCGAAGGTTCATTAGGCCGTCCAGTTTATAATTGATCCGCTCGCCTTCGGCTAGCAATGCGCGGAGAGACCGGAGTGGAGGACGAGCGCTCTCAAGGAGTAGTTTGTTGAGTTTTCCACGCCATGCGGATGGAATACCCGCACGCTCTCCGATTTTAGCCTGCGTATCAAGCAGCTCTTCATCCGTGAAGCGTTTGCGTAAGGTGAGATGGTGAGAAGAAGACTTGTCACAGAGAAGATCACCATGTTCGACACAAACAACTTTAGTTGAGCATGAACAGGTGACCTGTGATAAGTAGCAGAATACTTTGCAGACCACGCATTGGTAATGGTCTTCAGGGCGATCCTCTTCCTCCAATATCTCGGAGTATCCGAGAGACCGAGCTTGTTTCCTATGCCTGATCTCCCGCTCCGTCATCTCCTTGAGACTATCAATCAACCTGAATAGAGCATGAGTTTTTTTGAGGTAGCAACTTTTTACTAGCTTCGTTGACATACCACATAGCGGTACTGATGGACTGAGATTGTTGGGTGATAGTGATGAGAAGCTCATCGTGTGAGAAAACGGGCAGCTTCCTGTGCTCTCGATATCGATGTACACAGTCACGGTCATAGGGCAACCAGTCAGGGAGGGCGAAATTGACTGCTTCATTGAAATTGAGCTGTATGGAGAAAGTAAAAGACTGAATGATTGTTGGTGGTTAACAATACAACACGCACGCCGTGATTAAATCCTGCATGATAAGCTTTCGGGAATGTGATCACAAATTCGCCTGCGCGTTGATTGCAGGCGTAGACTCGGACGCCAGCTTCAGTGACGCGCTTGGGATTCATAAGGGTTACAAGTTGGAACAAGAGGTCCGGTTGTGCTTCGAATAGATCGGGTGCCTCGCCTTTGATAGCGGCTTCAAATTTATCTGCGTCATCTCCTGGGATGCCATACCATGTCTTCGTTTCACCCCAATGCACTGATGATAATATCAGAAAAGCGGAAGAAGCAACCTACAATCTCGAACTCACTATAATTGATGCTGTAGGTATAATGATCCTGGATACGACTTATTCTTTAAGGTCAATTTTAATGCGGAAAGTCAACATACCTCGTTGTGCCAACAAAATGTAGAGAAAGCCATGCCAACATACGTCCAAGGGACCGTCATTCCCGATATGTCAGACTTGATGAAGCGAAGCAGGGAGTCGGGTAGAATGGGGATATTGTTTAAATTCCATGGGTCTTTGGAATATGGATCAAGAGGATGAGTTTCCATAGTAGGCATTGCGCTTTCGAGAACAAAAATTAGTCAGCGTCCGTCGTAGTTGCGCAAATCAACCTACCTTCCATGTGTAGTAGAGTGTACGTCTGCGCCATATTCTATTTCAACTGTCTCGTGGGGAGATTGGACCAAACGCCAAAATTCTTCTTCGACATCATACTCCGAGACTGTAATATTGCCAACCTTACTTAACATCACGTCTGGTAGTGCTTGGGTATCTGGCTTGACAGGGGGATGTGATTCAAACCATAATCGTCGGAATTCCAAATCGCGCGCTTGAAAGCTTGATAGACAGTGCTCCTCGCCTTCGTCAAAGCCGAAATCGCCTCCAGTTCCAGACAAACATGTGAAGCAGAACCACTGTTCCTTAGGGATGGCATCGAGGGGAGGATCAAGGCAAAACATATGGAAGCCTGAAAATAACATGTTCACCAAATTTGCACACCAAGCATGCGCGTATATATATTAACCCACCACAATCACAGCCATCACATAGGAGCATTTCGTCCCCGCGGTGCTTTTTGTGGCATATTTCACACATTTGCTGTGCATTTGTCATCGGTTTTGAACCAAAAGCTTGAACGTGGGTCCGTACCTCAGGGGTCCCGACTTTAGAGTCTTCCTGTTTATCATAAAAAATAGGTGAGGGTACAACAGGAGAGGGGAGTAAAGCGCTGGAAAGTGGTTTCTTTGGGGCTGATGTTGGGGTTAGATAGCATCCAAATAATCTTTTTGTGTATAAGAGTTTGAACGTACAGGTTGATTGCTCAGAACCCATCCTCGTACTTCTACGAGGCTTGGA
>JASFDG010000060.1:0-30458 GCA_036937095.1 Phaeolepiota aurea
GGTATGGCTATGAGGACAATGAATGGCTTCCGGAGTCACAAGTACATGCTCCAGCACTCAAGGCGAAGTTCTACCGCGACAATCCAGGAGCTCTGCATCAGATTCAAGTACTATTTTTCAAGGGACTCAATTTTCGGCTGCTATGGGAGGACAGTTGGCAGGATGTGCATCAGGGTCACCACACTCTAGAGGGGGGGTGATGTCAGGGGATAACCTATTTCCTTTCTCTTTCTCTTCATATCCTTTCTATCTTGCTCATATCTTACTCACTCGTTTTAGTATTACACATGCTCATTCCCATTCACCTTCTGAGCACACTCCTTTTCACACTCCGATCCACTCCAATGCTCCCTCACTCAGACCTACAGCAGTGACTACTCAGGTTGGGCAAACCACTAGCACTCTCTGAGCATGACACCCCACATGACTCCACTCCACTCCATTCTCATGTGCCCAACCCAGTATCTTACTATGGTCATGAGGGGTGTGATTACTTATACATTCCCACATTCCTTTTAATATATAGCTCACACTTCCTGATGAGGTTCCTTAGAGTTTCCTCTTTGGATATCCCTCATCAGGTAAGCCATCATTACAGGTCTATACTTAGTACAATATATTAACTTTGGATATCCCTCATCAGTGGTCTGAGTAGGTGCCCTGAGGTTGCCCTTACAGGGACTAAGAGAGAATGAGGGGAAAACTTAGTTGATATTTGAACTGAGGAATATAGTGCGGAAATTGTGCTACTTATATACAGAATCCGGAGACATGGAAGAGACTGATGTGGACCATATGAATTGCCTCATCATCTGGAAACAATGGGAAAAGATTGTCGACCAGTCTAGAGCAAGAATAAAGAGGGCAGAACAAGGGGGTAGAGTGGAATGGGAATGATGAGGATGAAACGGGGTATACCCAAGGTGCAGGATTGGGATTGGGGTGTGAACAGAGTGAATGAAGGTCAGATGACAACCTGTGACCAGCATTGGTTTGGGCTAGGTCAGAGTGAAGGGTCGGGGTGTGACTTGGGATATGACAGTTATACAAATCAATGCAGAGCTATTGGCAAATTTCCTAGGAATGGAAAAAGTCTTACTTGCTGCTAATTCTATTCACTTTGAAGGTGATAGAATTGATGGGTTTCATCCATACTCTGCTAAGTATTTAAACTCACTTATATCAAGTTCTCTTCTTCTTGCACATCTTGTACTTCTGGCTATTCTATAATGCTTCTTTGAAATCCAGATCCAACAAAAGGATTATGCAATGGAACATGGCTAATAGTCATGGAAATTAGGCCATGTATAATTTGGTATAGGATTATAAGTGGAGATTAAAGATTTGCAGGAAATATAATATTTATTCCTCAAATTTCATTAGAGCCATCAGTAGAAGACTTGCCAATTCCTCTCTGAAGGCATCAGTTCCCTATATATCTTGTATTTGCAATAACAGTTAATAAAAGCCAAGGACAGTCATTACACTATATAGGATTAAACCTGGAGTCACCAGTATTTTCATATGGCCAATTATATGTAGGGCTTTCACAATGTACATTAGGCAATCAAATCAAAGTATTATTTAAAGAAAATAGTGACAATAGTAGATGTACACCAAATATTGTATATAAAGAAGCCTTAAATGGACTTTTACTATAGATAGATAGGAAGGCCCTAAAAACAGCTTTAGGAAGAGCTGAATTGACAGGAGGCATAGCCTGTTGTCAAGACAGAAAGGATTCTGCAATGTAGTATAGAATAAAAAATTATTTTTAAAAATTATGTCTGAAAGTGCCAATGGCATAGGCTATACACTTGTCTACAGTATTGGGGATGGTGCAAATACCATTACCATGAAGTCAAGAAAAAAACCTTTCAAGATGCAAAGGATACTACTAAACAGTATCTTGAAGTATGTCCATAGAGGTTATACAACAGTTTTTTAATCACTCATGGTAGTTTATCAGTGCATATTGCCTCGGATTGACCAGACATATAGTAGTAGGGGCAGTCAAAAAGCAGAAGCAGTATTAGCAGGTTTCTTAATAGGCAATGATGTCAATTGAGACTATTCTCAACATATCTTGATCCAATTTGCCCTCTTGACCCACCAAAATCATGCTTCCCATGCCCAAAAGTTGCGAAAATTTTGCCAAAAAATTTGGCATACAAAAAACCTTGTGGGAATTTGATAAAAAGACTATTTTTAGGCTCTATTTGACCATCCAAGTTCAAACCTGTCCTTAGTTTCATCTAGAAAATTCACATTCTCGAGATACCAAATTTGATGTATTTGCTTGTCTGCAACTGTAGAAGTTTGAAAGACACTACTTTAAATGACTTTTTTCACAAATTATAAACCCTATCACTTAGATCATCTACCAGAATTTTTTTCTCAATTTTTTGAATCTATTTTTAGCATACCTCTCCCAACCTATAACCCCTCATAACCCATACCCTGGACTATCCACAGAGGGGGTATGGGTTATGAGGGGTTCAACTGTAATAGTAATAATAATAATTTGTTGATTAAATGTTGCACTGCCACCAGAATGCACACATGCAGTTCGGATATCTCCGCATTAGAACACCGCGGCCGTTCATGAATCGGCTTTACAGGGATTCCAACCAGCAACAGCTTCTTGAAGTCCTCCTCCCATCTGTCACCCACCCACCCTGTATGCACATGTCCTCGCCTCCGTATGAGAGACGATCCGAGTACTCAAATGGGCAAGATGGCCCGAAAAAGAAGAGAAAGGGCGCAACCCGTCTGAGCTGCGCTGAATGCCGGAGGTAAGACGGAAATCGTTATCGTAACTTGTCATATACCGAGTATCTGTCTTCAAGGTTGAAATTGAGATGTGATAGAGCAATCCCATGTAGTTCGTGTGTCAAACGCGGATGTGGAGCTATTTGTCCAGATGTAAGCCCCCAGCCTGAACGGAACGAGTCTCCACAATCTAATCAAGGCGATAGGGATCCTTGACAACAGGACAAGGAAACCGGTTGGTTGCTCGCTCTATCTTGCAAAATCTCATCTGACAGAACACAGGTTCGTGCTGGCTTCAACTCAAGAGTTACACGAAAAGATTTCCGAACTCGCAAACCGCGTCCGGGAACTGGAGGATGCACTACGATCCTCTCATTCTCAGTTATCTTCTGAGGTTCACCCGCTCCTGACAGACGATCTCTTACGAATCAAGGCACCATTGCAACGAGAAGCTCCAGCCTTAAGAAATACCACCAATAATCCTATCAAGGAAGAAGACAATAATCCTGACGTTGTTGATGCATTTGGATCCCTTTCGATCAGCCTCTCCGGCCGTGCAAAATACTTCGGCCAAAACGCCAATTCCTGGGTGAGCATAGCTTTCTTGAAAAGTATCATCATGCTCAGAAAATATGAAAATATAGTACTTTCTTCAGGTCAGTCACTCAGCTTATAGAATGTTCCCATTTGTAACCACCCAGCCAGAACGAATCCGCCGAAGAAGGGGAGCAAGATGATCAGGTCACAAACCTCACAAGCCTGCAGAACGTATTGCCCACAGATATATTGATGCGAGCTGCTGCATTCCCTATCTCGCCTGCTTCGCAGGCACAAAACGTCGGCCTTCAAAACTTGCTCTGGTACCTCCCGCCATCGGACATTGCATTGGATCTTCGCAATATCTACTACAGCCACGCCGCATGGATGTAAGAACTTCATCACAGCGTATCAACCATAAGGCTGACCTTTATCTTACAACACGCATTAGGTACAACCCTATATCTGTTGAGGCTTTTGATAATCAGATATATACTCAATTTTATGACCAAAATGCGGGCCCACACTCGGACGATCCGCTTTTGTCCCACCGCCTCTCATTAATGTTCATGGTCCTCGCCATTGGGTCGCTTATGAACACGTCTTTGCCTGCCTATAATCTCGAAGCCGAGAAATACCATCAGTTAGCAAGAGCGGCACTCTTTCATAGTTCATTATTTGATGAACCAACCATCGACGCGGTGCAAGCCCTTGTGCGTGACACTCTGTTATCAAGTTTGAAATTCATGCTTAACCTGTTTGTCCCTCAAGTATCTGATGACTTACTATCTTTTCCTAGCTGATCGGCATGGCACGTCATCTGGCGCAAGATGGTCGATAATGGGAATCGCGGTAAAGGTCGGACAAAGTGTACGTCCAACTTCTCTAGCCTAAAATCTACTCCCATATAACTAAGTATCGACATAAAGATCGGACTGCGTAAGCACTAGGTTTATTCAATCGCCAGACATATTCTGATCGGTTAGGATCACTCTAAGATCGGGACAGCGGACGTTGGAAGGTCGATTCCGTCGAAACCCAGCGTCGTCGCGAGCTCTTTTGGGAATTATTTACTTATGATTCTTGGCAATGTTTAACCTTTGGACGCCCGCCATCCTTCGCACTACCTCATATTGATTGCAAAATGCCACACCCTGTGGATGCACCTGATGAACAAAGCTGTGAAGTTGTCCTTTACATTATCGATGATCACCTTATTGAGAAAAGTGTTATAGTCCATGCCTGGAAGCATCGGTTCTCATCGGAATGCATGAACCTATTACATGACCAAGCCTTTGGGGCAAAAATGCCCACATATGCAACAGTACTCCAGTTAGACCGCAAAATGCGTGCCTTTCCAGTTCCTCCGGTCCTCCAGGTTGCGGGATTCGGCAGCCTAGAACCTCGGCCAGGTGGTTTCCCTGAGACAATCATGCTGACGCTACAAAGGCACATTGTTTTAGCCATTCGAGAAATGAGTGCGTCCTGATCCTCCATCCGTTCCAGATCCAAATTTGATAATCTCAATGACAGATCTATTATATCTCCATCGCAGTTTCTTTGCAAGGGCAATCAGTGATCACCCTAAAGACCCTCTTGGCAGCCCCTATGGAACCTCTGTCATTGCAGCATATCGAAGCGCCGGCTCTCTTGTCGCCCTTATGCGAAATTTGCACAGCCAGCTGAAGGTTGCAAGTGAGAGGATGTGGTTCTTGTGGACCCATATGTTTTCGTGCGCTGTACGTATCGAGTAAATCTATAATCCCATGTCCGCTGATCCCAATATCGTGTAGATCGTACTTGGGTCGATCGTTACCCGATGTCCATCTATGAGTTTGGCCCCTTCAGCGCTTGTTCAACTGGATTCAGCCTGCGAGCTGTTCTCGAAGGCTGCTCGTGGTTTTCGTGCGGGCAAAGTCCTGGTTTGTTTTTTTCTGTCCGTTCTAGTTCCAGCATATTCACATCAGTAATGAGCACAGAATATCATGTTGCATTTGCAAGAAAGGGCACATTTTAGTTTAGAAGAATTCCGCCAAGGCAAGAGCTCTCCCATTGGTCGCTATGGACCATCTTCCACATCAGAACCGGCTACACCCGTGGATGAAAACGACGAGCTTGCAATTCTTGGCGGGAAAACCCGTCTTGTGGCAAAGAAGGAACCTTCATCTCCCCTATTAATGGATCGGTCCCCTATATCCCATAATCCAATCGTTCCATTACCGCTATCTCCAGGGCTGCATGGACAAGTCCACCCCAACGTCGTTGAGTATCTGCAGTCATTTAGGAATCCTGTCGCAGGATCTCAGCACCAGAACGCACAACAATTACATTCATCTCCTACTCACGGGAACTTTTCTGATTCGGATATATCCCCAGTGTCGATGTATGGGATGTCGACGATGCCATCACCATCTTTTCAAACAGAACCATCTCCATTTTTGTCCCAGACCCTAACCCAGCAGATACATCCACAAACTATGGCTCTGCAAAACCATCGTCATCACCATCACCAATTATCCTCATCCTCATCCCAAGACTCGGCACCATCATTCCCACAGTACTTCCCTGTTTACGATTATGGATCTGGGGGTGGCACACCGAACGGGAGCGCATTCCCTGCAGCACCAGTATTGGATACGAATCCAGTACCTGGACAACGAAGGACGTCCGGATCACCAGAAGCCAATATGCACACAACTTGGCAAGATTTTGTGAATACCCTTGCGATGTAAATTGTGTTAGTTATACTGCCCAAACAATGTATGTACTATTATAGTGTTTGTCGTGTTGAAGCTTTGTGTCGTTTTATCATTAAGTATTGATTTTTGATGCCCAACCCTCACGTGACAAACGCTGAAACCGTTTTTGAATTTTGGTCCCTAGTTGACGTCTTCCTTAATGTCTCTCTGCGGTACTTCAAGCAAAAGCACGTCCTTCGGACGTAGTAGACCAGTAGGACTTTTTGCCATATCGTTCCGCCAGTCTAACATTTGATCAACAGATACAGAGGAAAGTAAGTGAATGCTGCGAACTTGAATGGACTTAGAAATATTCATCTCCTCAGGTCGTAGTGTGTGGGGATGGTGCATGCGGTATGTTTCCAAACTTGTTTCTATGCTACATCTTCAATACCCACATAGGTAAAACTTCCCTATTGAACGTGTTTACGCGCGGATTCTTTACTCAAGTGTAGTGCGTTGCCGATTTAATCGTAGGATCATTGACCCAACCTCTGGCGTTCACAGCGAACCGACGGTCTTTGAAAACTATGTGCAAGATATTCTGGTGGATGATCAGTTGGTAGAACTGAGCCTATGGGACACGGCGGGTATGTATATCCGCGTCCGTCTTTCCTTCACGCTTCCAGTTCGTTGTAACGTCTCACAATCTTCGTTCAGGCCAGGAAGAGTTTGACAGATTACGGTCCCTATCCTATGCAGAGACGCACGTCATCATGATATGTTTCTCAGTACGCTTCAGATATCGGGTGTCTACGCATCGAGACCCTTATCTTCAACTTAGGTCGATAACCCGGTATCGTTAGAGAATGTGGAATCAAAAGTACGACATCACCTTCACTTTCGTTAATGTGAACTAACGAGATGATAGTGGTTGGATGAAATACTAGAACACTGTCCAGGCGTCAAGGTTGGCATTCCAAATACCCAATATACGCAAGCTTACAATTGTACCTTCCCCTATATTTACAGCTTGTGCTCGTTGGTGAGTCAGACTTTGAAACGAATGTTTCTACTAGACGCCAAAGGTTGTTACCCCATTTGCAGCCCTGAAATGTGACCTTCGAGATGATATTTTGGTCAAGGAAAGGCTTCAGCGTTATGGTGCACATACAGTACAATATGAAGAGGGCCTGGCAGTCGCCAGACGAATACGAGCTTCGCGCTATCTGGGTATGTTACTTGGTGTGAATGATTACATGTAATTGATGATTGACAGTCAATCCCCAGAATGCAGTTCGAAACATAATCGAGGTGTAACAGAAGTATTCCAGGAGGCTGGGCGTGTTTCGCTCAGCACTAGAGCAAAAGGGCAGGATGATGGAGGCTGCAATGTGATGTGATGTCAAACCCATTGTGGGGCCCCTTCGGTCTGATTCTGTCTTCCTTGATCCCCAACCTAATAGACCGCACGTCGATCGTTGCGCTGTTTGACTAGTGGCCACTGCCTTCTGCATTGCAATACTACTACCTATCTCAAGTGTACAACAAACTGGACAATAATATCTTACTTAGTATTCTATCTGCTCAAGGTCAAACAAACTTCAGGAGATCCAATTCCAAATTATTTAAAAACAAAGAAAACAGAGCATTATAGGGCCAACTAAACTTGCAAAATGGAGAATCAGAAGCCGTACCCAGTCATCACCTGGTCCCTAATTTAGTCCCATTTTCACATGATGAGGGAACAACGTACAGGATGCATGCCATTCATTTGTGGAACCTGACCGGTATGACTAGGAAAGATTTAACATTCGGAAAGGGGATTTTCATCAGGAACTTACCCTCCATTGGTCAGAAGTAGTGTTGGATTGATGATGGGTGCATCCGCCTCAACCTGTTCCTTTTGCGCGTCTTTCTTGGACCTTTCCTTGACTTCTCTCTCAAGCTGAACCAACTGGATACAACGATGTAAGAATTCTGACATGCAATCAAAGTGAGAACCCACTTTTTCGACCCGCGAGCGTTGGACTTGGATTTTGTAAGGCATGTAGAAGTCATTAAGCCCATGCTGCCATGATAATTCTTCCACTATATCGGAGCGGAGGAGATCGAAACAGATATACAGAATAGCAGCAAAACACTCCTTATTCCCAATATCCACGAAATAGGAAAGAAGTTCCTCTGCAACCTCTGTTGAACCTGACGCGGCAGCAGTGATCATTGCATCCTTATACAACTTGTCTTGTTTGGATAGGGATATTGATTCCTCCCAACGAGAATTTTTCTTGATTAATTGAATGAGTGTCAACTTATCCCTCTCTCAAAAGAAATGTCAAACCTTGTATAAGTGAGCCGCCAATCTACGGAACTCGAGAAGAGCATGTTTCTCGAGTTCTTGGGCAAGGTTGATATTATTGAAGTTATCAAAGCTGTCAATCGAATCACGAAGCGTCTTGTAATCTTCTTCTTCAATCAAAAGGTGGTTGTAGGCGTCGTTGACAGCCTCAATATTTAGCTGTGTGAACCAATAGTTAATATCCGCATCTGAAAGGCATAGAAGACTTACATGTTGGACAGCAATGAGATATGAACGGATGAGAGGAATATGATCAATCTGGCGGAACATGCGGACTACCCTACTATGGTCGATCCGGGGGATTAGAACAGTCAAGAGGTCAGTAAGAAGTGTCGGTTGTTCTTGGAGGTAAAACGTTAGGGCCTTGTAATAACTGATATCAAGGAGCGTCAGGTGGGCAATATGCTGCAAGATAATCACGATTTAAACGCACATCTCGACGTTGGCAGCACGGACAATTACATCCTTGAACTGATTGTGTTCCCAAGCATCAGCAGACCTTTCAATCATTGCCAATGCAGCGTTATCGAATTCATCATATTTGATGTAGAGGAACACGAGCTCTGGCCAGAGATGAGCCCTCTCCGTAGCTTTGATGACCTTGGGGATGTTGATACGGGCGACGAAGAGTTTAAGATGTTCCATAACTTGAGCTATATAAGCATGAGAAAGACCCCATAAAACTGGAAACACACGTTTGGCAGGCTTAAATTTGCTGAGGAGAATCGAAAGTTCTGTGAAAATTCCCATGTGGGCGCGTTCCAAGCTTAAACCAGCTTCCAAGAGACTAATGATCTCTTCAAAGTGACCCCGACGCTCATACATTTGGATCAATGTACCCAACTCCTCCTTCAAGAGGCATCAGACATCGGATTCAAGATGTAGACTGCACACGACTTACCGCATGAACAATTATATGGAGACCACAAATTTGTGCCAACCGAAACTCGCCCTTCTCGATACACGCAGCATGAACCTGTTTCCAGACCCTGCAGAGTGGTCTTAGGGTCTGATAAGAGACTTTGGGGGTAGAATTCACTCACTGGGTGTTCCCAGCTTTGCGTGCACTTTCAACTGCAGCCTGGTTTTCACCCAGATAAATCAAGGTTGTCGCCAATCGAGCCCAATTAGAGATGCTCGTGAAGAGCAATTTTGAAGCTTGATATAACTCATCCTCAAAGCATTTTTCGCCCACCTCAAGGATGTCAGCAACATTCGTCATACCGAGGAAATCCTCCATGTCATGGAGACGATCGGTTTTCGCATATGCATACGCAAGCTCGGTATCAATCTTAGGCTCCCGTAGCGACTTGCGGGCCATTTGCAAGTAGCGAACGAGATCGTCGTGCTTTCCGGCGCGATTCGCAATTTCAATGACTTCTGCAAAGTTAGAAGGATCCTCGGCCTTGATGTAAGAATCTGACGAAGGTTTTAAAAATTGGTGCGTTGCTCTAAGGGAATCAACGTACCAACGGAGTCTTTGATACGGAGTCCATCAAGCTGCGCCTTCGCAAGTCTGCTCCACACTTCAGGCTTGTTGACTTTATTGGCGAAGTCAAGTCCACGATCAATGGATACGATGTGTTCAACGAGGACGATGATTGCCATGGCATATTGATCGTGCTTCTTGTAGATCGTTAAAGCCTCTTCGTAGAGACCATGTTCAGTTGCGATCTTTGCTATCTCCGAAGCATCATAGTTCTGCAACTTATTGATGTAGCTCACAACCTTTCCCTTGTCCGCACGGATAGCGGTAAGCAGGAGTAGGTTTTGAAGGTTTTTGTTGTCACTGAAAGGTGAGGGCTCGATGATAATCTTCTCGAGGAGTTCAATGAGTTCGATTGGTAGATCGGCCTGGAGGAAAGCCTTGACAGTTATGGACACATCATCAGGATCCGTGCATTCGGGAAGAGCTGTTGCTACTATCTGGAAATTTTGTTAGGTTCCCAGACACCTCAAAACGGATGAAAGATTGACCTGATCAATGAGTTGGCGACGATGAATGTTGTCATGAACCAGAACTTGTGCCCAAAGATCAGGCTGGCGTCGTTTGATCAAGTAACGTGCTTGATGCTTGAACATAGAGTTATCATTCGTGATGGAGATAAGCTCCTCGTCACAGAACCCCTTAGCATAGGCAATGTACGCCAGGTATGGGTCTCGAGCCTCGCAGAACTTTCCCACTACCAACGGTTCATAGAGCTACAGTGCGTGATGAGAATGAATATCATGCTTTCATAACACTGACTTACATTATTCTCCTTCAAAAACTGTTCAGGATTGTTATTGCTGTCAATGTAGATCTTCGCAACCGCATTGAATACTGCAGGGTCCTGACTGCCAACTTGAACGCGCGCTTCAAGCCATGGAAGAATGAGCTTCAATCTATTTCTTTGCTCTACCTCGCTGACGAGCTCGTCGATAGGGAAGTTTCCGCTAACAGAAGCCAACAAGCCCTTAATAGTTGTTTCGTCGCAGTCGACATCCAAGAGCCCACCAACAACCTGAGGTGTACGCACAGAGTTGACCCGCTGCACGTAAACCTCGATGAACTTGATCAAGCCGTTCTGGTATAGATATAAAACGAGGTCATGGACATAATCAAAGCGGTCGCAAACGATAATAAGAGGGAGTTGATCTTGAAGTTTGGCCTCCTTTAGGAAATTTTTGACCTTCTCGGGATTGTAGAAATTGCTCTCCCTGCAGATACGTTCGACTTCTCGTATTTGACCCGTGCGAGTAGCTGCTTGAATATATTTGAAGTGCACTTCTGGGTCTTCGCTGAGGTTCACAATCGAACCAAGATAATAATAAAGGCCTTCGAAGCTCTTGAAACCTTCGAACATTTCGATCAATTTGACGGGTCCCAGGATATCGGAATACTTCGTGGCGATTTGGATAACAACCTGCAAGTTCTGGCGGATGTTGACCCGTAACATTTCTTGCAAGCAGGCCATGGACTGCTCAGTCGTTAACCTGCTGAAATAATTGACGAGCCACTAGTGTAATGATTGTCAAGAATGAATGCCAACCGTCACGACATCAAAACTTACATCAGGCTGAAGGCCAGCAGTATGGACAATCGCCCGCTTTATGTCTGCCAAATCTTCGTAATGCTCAAGCGCCTATGGATGAAACTTAAGCACAACTGAATTCCTTGTAAGGTGGATACGCACGCGTTGCAACAAGCCAGCTTTCTCGCAAAGGTTGGCAATCCTTGGTCGGTCATAATGGGTGAACATTTCATTCCCAAGAATCGCATCTGCGACTTGAGGCGCATGTACGAGATTCATTTCCAGAAGGCGTGTTTGAAGATGGCCTTGCTCTGGTTTGTTCTCTTTCAGAGCATCGAGTAAGAAAGACGTCGCAGGCTGAATCATATTTTGTGACATAAAGATATCGACCACCTATTTTTGTGCGAGTCAGATCTGTTTTCTGCTTAGGATCCCTTGAAACCTACGCGTTCGACATCGACCAAAGGACCAGTGTCGTCATTGACTAGCTGGGCAGCAAATTCAGCACCCTTGTCGGGATTGGTTCGCATAATATGCTGCAAGAGAGCAACAAAATCGGGGGTATATCCAACTTTCTTGGAATACAAGACAATCTTATCTGTCTGACCCGTCTCTGCAAAGCATGCAACGACCTTATTCGGGACGTTGGCGCGAAGATATACGCTGAGAGCTAGTGTCATATCGTGAAGACGAACAATATCGCCAAGTTCTTCACTGCAAGTAAGCTTTCGCGAGATTAATAGGTATGAAGCATCTTGGCCAGAAAGAAACTCATACCTTATTCTCTTTTAGCCATTTTTCTAACAACTGCTTTCTGCCCTGTTGAAGCACAGGTCGTGCAAGTTCAAGAGACTCTAGATGATTGAGTTCTCCCTTTTCAAGAAGAATGCCGAAGTACTGGAGGATGGGGGAGAGACCGCCGGGAGGGGCAGGTGCTTGTTTGAAAGACTCAATCACTGCGTTAGTTCGTAAAATCCCCTAAATTACAATTGGATGAGAAAAATCATGGCATGATGGATAATAATTGTATACCTTTGGTGAATTAGCTGCAATTTTCGCTGCCTCGCCAAATTGCCCACTGGAAAAGAGCTGCTGGTACTGCCTCACATATAGATCATCGGCACCAGGCAGATTAGCACGACTAGCTAGTTTGAAAGCCAGCTCTGTGTTGTTCAAGGTCGTTAGAATGTAAGGGACAACAGTCTGTTCATCCACATTAACACTCAAAACTTGGCCCTTCTTGTTGACACCGATGATACCATTGGTCGCCTCGTGTTCCGCAGTTACAAAAATCGTCTCGCCTGAAATCCTGTTCATGTAGACACATGCACCTGTTTCCAGATCATAGAGGTGAATGAAGCCGTATTTTGTAACCAGATAGATGATGCCATGCTTCTTGGAGACTTGCATGGCCACAGGGAAATCATTGGTTGCCTCAGGAGGGAAGTATACATCAACAGCCTTCTTCACGAATGGGGCATCGGGTGCTTGATGGTCGATTTCCACAACATGGAGCTGAAAGTAGATACAAGACATTAACCTGAGTGGGTGGTGGGATAAGATCTGCTCATACCTTGGCACCAGTTGCTGTGCGCACAGCAAAGGTGAAGAGCTTTGTGGGTTTCTGATGTCCGTCCAACCGTATCTCCGCGAAAGCAGCAGCATGCCCCTCAATAGGCTGGCTGACGCCGCGTTCTCTGCTGTATAACTGCATGGAACCCTTGATTTTGAAGGCAGAGGGATTGGAATTGCCCGAAATTCCTATCAGAACAAGCCACTTTTCATCAGACGTGACACGATAGTTGATTATCTGAGCGCCGGCAAGTGTTGGATGACGGTCGAAAATTTTCTGTGGTGGTGACGTTTGGTCGGAAATCGTCCAGTGATAGACCGACGAATCGGTGACCATGCCGATAGTATTTTCAGATACCCACTTCCAAAATACAATGTCTTCGTTGTTGACGTGTGATTTAACCTTTTGCTTTGTCTCAATGTTGAAAATTTGCAGGGTACGGCCAGCTGGTCGCCGATGTGTGTGGGTAAAGGAGTCAATTGAGGACAGGATACATACCTTTCAGGGCCAGAATCTTCTGTGATGGATGCATAATTGCGGAATCCGCTGAGATGGGGCGCCGCATGACATTGTTGGCGTCGGAAAGATCGATGATGACGACTTGATTTTGCTCGTTGACCTTCTCTCGTACACAAATAAAATGATCTGATTCTAGAGTCAGAGTCTACCCATTGTATTAGCAAGCGAAAAAGTCGAAGGGAGGATGAGCATACCTATGCAAAACGCGGACATTTGTGCACCATGTCAGTACACGCCAGCAAACATTGTCGCGTTCACGCACTTGGAAAGATATCGAAGCCGGTTGAACACCGAGGCTGGAGAGCTGAAGGTGTTCGCAAAAGGCGATCGGTTTTGAAGTGTCCAGTGCTGCCATGGTGGGAGGAAGAGTAGATGTCCGTATGGACACGGAAGTTGGTTGAGATTATGGTGGCAAGTAACTTGTTTGGCCTTGGTTTGGTCTTGTTGCTGTACGGCCTTGGCTTGGACTCCCATATCCTTATTCTGCGCCTATTTACAAATCCAAACCCTTTATTCGAGTCGTATCCCGTTTAACTACTTTCCCACCTATCTAATAGCTTGAATGGTCGCTGCTCTCATCGCCACGCTCATTCGCCGATTCGTAACGCTTCCTTAAATGTGGGCTTGTGGTCCGGTTCGCACGCAATCTGAGGCGAAGGGCATCTAGAAGAACCAATCATCGAGCCATTCGCAAGGCACTTGCAATAATAAACATCATAACCCAATCTGGGAATGGGCGATAGCACCGGTCAGAAAGCTCACCGAAGGCTTGACCTGAAAAGCCAGGCATCGGCATCATGACTTCGTACTTAGTGGCCAAGGCTGCGCGCCCTTGCCTATGCCACTCTTACCGGAAGTACCTCATTATTATAGTATACTGATCGCGCAGTGAAGAGGCGTGAGGAAGTACAGAACCATTCCCATAATGGCAACTTGACCAAAGATCACCAACGAGGCGAGTTGCACCTGAATGGGCCCAGGACGACGGACCTAGCCAATGTGAGGATGGGATTCGAATCAAATCCAGGGGGGCGACATTGGCGGTTGAGATTGTGACAGGACCGGGACACGCATAGCTTGTCCCTAATCGTACCCAGAAAACCGAAGCCATCCGAGTCCTTCAGATTTGTTGGTGAAGTTACACATAGCTATGGATCTGACCTTATTTGTATGAGGCAAGAAACCAGACGTATGAAAGTCTTGGTCATTGAATCGGATATTCTGAAACGATCACTTGCATGTCTGTGATATATTCATATCTCATCGCGACCCCCCACACTTTCAGATGAACTGCCAATATGAAAACATGAACCATGTTCTGACACGGGAAACCCTTCCACGAACCCCACCCTCTCGACAATGGTGCGCATGTCATGTATCAGGTAGAGTTTCCGGATAGGGTATGATCATGATCTTTAAGTGGTATTGTCAAAAGCTTTCTATCGAGGTGAGAGCGAAACGAGGCCTGCGTTCGGAATTTTAGATGAGAAAAGATACCTTTAGTAAACTGCATGCATATGGTAAGGCTGACTGTTGGAGTTTGGTGG
Source organism: Phaeolepiota aurea (assembly GCA_036937095.1). NCBI lineage: Eukaryota > Fungi > Basidiomycota > Agaricomycetes > Agaricales > Squamanitaceae > Phaeolepiota > Phaeolepiota aurea. The sequence continues at coordinate 15,000 of JASFDG010000060.1, forward strand.
CATGCATCGGGTCCGTAAGGATGTACATGCTGGGTGGTCCTGTTCAGACCGAGGATGATCGTGCGGGGCCAGGTGTCCCGTTGTTCACCCCTTCCAAATTGGTGCGGCTCCATAGGAAAAGGCCAGTTAAAACCCTGTCATAAGGAATCAAGGGATGATACATAGCGTCGCGGAATAGCGAAATAACATTCAGTCTAAGTAAGATGTGCTGGCCACTGTAGATGGTATTTTGATGATCATGTCATGAATATACAGCACCACGTTATTCCTCAGCCAAAGCCAACGCTTGTTCCAGTTCATCTGCCTCGTTAATCAGCACAGACCTGGGAGGGATATTTCCATACACAATTCGTTGTACCACGATAGCTAATAAGCAATTTGACTGAGAAGAAATTCTCATCAATAAATACGAAACAACCTACCAACATCAACTGAAAGTTGGAAAATTGAGCAGACCTTGAACTGGAGAGGAGAATGCTGGAGGAAGAAGTAAACCATTCTGGACGCGATTCAATAAATACGAATGCCATAGGGACTTCGCATTAACGCACTTGAAGGTATCACCTCCTGCCCAACCAACGAGCGTAGACATACGAAAGCCATATAAAGATCGTTGTCGATAATTGCTTGAGATTTCAAGCAAAAATGAGTGAGATTGAGGTGTCAAATTTGATGGTTTGTACCTTAACAGCTGCGGGATTGGTAATGTGCTTTCCAGGCCAAGTGCAACAAAGCCTAAAATGTTGACAAAGGCACTGAAGCGGCTGAAAATGAGAAAGAGGATTGCTTGACAAAGGCTGTACCCCATCGTATAAGTTAGAAACGAAAATCAGGAGCAGCAGAGCGTACATTAGTCCAGCAAGAAATTCGATATATTGAGTGTATGTCGGCCATTGCCAGAATGATAGAGGTCGCGTTGAGCTTCCAAGTGACTCAGGACTGATTCGAGGGCGATATCTGATACATATATAGAGAAGTACCAGCTATCAAACATGAGTTATGTAGACTCGCAGTGAATGCAGGTGATTGAAGACAGACTTGAGCAAGAATCATGAGGATGGATTGTACGAGAAGGGCGAGTTCAAAATGATTTCTACAAAGGTATATTAGTATATAAGAACATGGTATGAGCTCCCTCGTGTCGCACCCCAACCAAAAGAAGCATCTAGTGATGTTGGCAATCAGCCTGCACGGTTTCAACAATTAGTACCAGGTCTTATGAATTCCCAACAATATTGACGGACAATATCGCACAGACGTCACGCGAGAATCCAGTGGAATCCCTAATAGCAGATGCTTTTGTGAGAGAAGGGATACCATTAAGAGCTAAAAGGGATGTTACTTTTTCCGGACAATGGAGACTGCTTGGTCTGCATAAACCTAGCACAACTGGTTAACGCCAGTTCTGGGGAAAATGACATCTAAACATGCCAATGGTGGCCCGACTGCCATGCCTATTGAGGCAGCAGTTGATATCCAAGAGGAAGTCATCGTGTTGATGGATAGAATCCCACTCTTTTGTGATGCGTTTGTGAACGATGTTAAGTTAGTAACCGCGCATGGCGGAAGGTTCATCATGGTGCTTAGTCATGGGTCCCAACATAAGCACTCAGTACTCCGTGTTCCACGATCAACGTTTTGAACTCTCAGCAAACTTTCAGCCATTGCAGGGCTACCCCCGTACGGCTACATGACAGCGTTTGCATAAGCCAACGTGCATATTTTGAGGAATACCTTGGCTGGCCCGGACGAGTGATAGATAACCTAAGATCCTTTCGCTTTTCTGCGCTCAAGCTCCGAGTTTTTGACAACTCTTGTCAAAGGCGAAAGGCCCTGCATATCCTTATCTCCACTGCTTGACATGAGGCGTCTGCGGATGTATGCACATCCAAAAATGTGTTTTACCCATCTGAAATGAACAATTTCAAGTCGCCATGGCTTTTACCATGAGCGAATATTTGGATCCGCAACTTTGTGGGCGCCAAATTATCAAAGTTTTATGAATGACGTTTACATTCACGTGATGGCAATTCTGCACCGCTGTAGACTAGTTTCAGCAAACCGAACACCAAAATCTGTGAGACTACCAACGATTTAACTGCAACTTTATAACCATTTCTCACTGCTTCCCTACAGCGCCACTCAAATTACCCTCTCTCTTTCTCCACCATCATTCCTACCGAGCACTTCTGGACCCTGGATCAACCTCGCTACACAATCCCAGTTCTAATTCACTTGCATGGCAACTTTGAACGGAAAACAAGCCACAGAAGAGACCGATGCAGCAGAAGTGAAAAAGGCTATTGCAACGGGCGCGATGAAGGAGGTTGCTACGTCCGCGGGTGCGTCCCTTGAACACCTCTGCTCCACACAAGGACTCAGGCAACACGCCGAAACAGTGTATCCAATATTATGCTACTGTCTTGCGTCAATTTTAATGACCGTCGTAAACAAAGTAAGGTGCAAATCAGTTAGTATGGCAAGACCTAACCCAATCGAACTCCTCTTCAGTTTGTTGTATCGGGGGCTCAATTCGACATGAATTTTCTTCTGCTATGTATACAATCGACGGTTTGTGTCACATGTGTACTGGCTGTCAAAAAGGCCGGGATCATCTCGTTTAGAGAATTCAGCAGGCAGGACGCAAAAGCATGGTTCCCCATCAGCTTTTTACTCGTCGCTGTAATCTATACAGGATCGAAGAGTCTGGTACGTGCACATCTGCTTCATTTTCAGTCAAAAAACCTGAAATACTTGCAGCAATACCTGAGCATACCAGTGTACACAATCTTCAAAAACTTGACTATCATCTTGATTGCAAGTGCCTCGTCTAAGGCGATGTGATTGTCAACTAACTTTGTCATAGGCATATGGGGAGGTCATCTGGTTCGGTGGAAAAGTGACTGCCTTGACCTTTGTTTCTTTCATTTTCATGGTAAGCAACAGATCCTCCGGCTTCAATGTCACGATTGATTTGGACTGATTGAAAAGGTGATATCGTCCATTATTGCGGCGTGGGCGGACGTGTCTACTGCCTTGACCGGTTCTTTCCCTACAATGAATGCTAGCATAAGCCTTAACGCGCTACAGACTATGGCAGTTGCTGTTCGCGGGCTTAATATCGGCTATTTTTGGATGCTTGCTAATTGTTTAACAAGCGCAGCCTACGTAAGTTTAGCATTTCAGAATGCACAATGGCTGAACTTGACACTCACACAGGTGCTTGCAATGCGGAAGAGGATCAAGTCTACCGGATTTTCTGACTGGGACTCCATGTTTTATAATAACCTTCTCAGTATTCCGGTCCTCGCCTTGTTTTCTCTTCTTGCAGAAGACTGGAGTGCCGCTAATTTGGCACGAAATTTGTATGTCAGACAGTGCTTGTCAGAAAACGGTCTGACACAATTACAGCCCACAGGAAACGCGTCACCTCCTGTTGACAGCAATCGCCTTCTCTGGTGCGGCCGCTGTGGGTATCTCGTACACGACAGCTTGGTGTGTGCGGACAACGAGTAGCACAACGTATAGGTCAGATCTCGCGCATATTGCCAACCAAAGCAGATAAGCTGATTAGAATCTGTAGTATGGTCGGTGCCCTGAACAAGCTCCCTGTAGCTGCTTCAGGGATGTTATTTTTCGGAGATCCGGTGACTGTTGGGTCCGTGACAGCAATTGGGGTGGGATTTTTTGCTGGTATCGTGTACGCTGTAGCGAAGAACCACCAGAAGAAAACAGAAAGCCGGAAACAAGCAGACGCGATTATACCACTGGCGAACCGAAAAACATAGACGACGACGGATAGAGACGGAAGAGCATTGTAGGGTTGTTGGCATATTTACCAGCTCGGTACAACCTGTTTATTTTATCTTGTGGGGAAAGGCAATCACATGGTGCCTTGTGTATGTCGGCTGGCGGTATGTTCGAGGAGAACGATAGACCTGATATTAAATGCAGGCAACGCTGAGGGAATTCTTTGTGGAGATACGATGCGGCTGGTCCGCCTTATTTCCGGTGAGGATTTGATAATTGATATGTAGATAAGATTTTATACACCTACTTTGACCGAAAACCTTGCACAGGTCGATATATAAATTTGAATTCTGCCCAGTTCCTTTCCATCTTCTCTCTTCTCTTTTGTGATTCATTCTTCCCCCTCCACTTATCTGCTTCCGCGTTCCAGAGTCCCCAATTTCTCCTTTCCGCCTCCATCCTAAACATCGCACAACCCTCTATTCGTGCATTCTTTGCAGCATAGAACGATATGACTTCGCAGCCATCTTCGACGCTGCACCCACCACGCCTGGCAGCCATGTTCGCTGGCTCTCCCAGTGCCCCCGGTACTCCAGTGCACTCCATTCAAACAATGCGTCGAAAGGCTGCAGGTCACGGAGGACCATTGACAAAGATCCTTGTCGCTAATCGTGGCGTACGTCGTTTGTATTCGCTCTCTAGCTACGAAATGGTTTTCTTACAAGTGCGATCATGTAGGAAATCGCAATCCGTGTTTTCCGGACGGCGCATGAATTGGCCATGCACACCGTCGCGATCTACTCATTCGAAGATCGCTTATCGGCTCATCGACAGAAGGTAGTGCAGAGCTGTATTTGCGGCCGCAACGATCCCCTGATGTACTCGGCTTCTTTTTCAACTAGTCCGATGAGGCATACCAGGTTGGCAAGGGATTGACACCTGTCGGCGCTTACCTCGCTCAGGACGACATCATTAAGATCGCTTTAGAGCATGGCGTCGATATGATTCACCCTGGGTCCGTCTACGCTGTTATCGGTGTCGCACAAGGCAACCTGAATCATCTTCTAGATATGGATTTTTGTCAGAGAATGCCGAATTCGCTAGGAAGGTTGAGCAAGCTGGGATTGCATTCGTTGGTCCTTCCCCAGAGGTTATTGATGGACTTGGCGACAAGACCAAAGCAAGGACTCTTGGTATGTGGACATGCCACACGAATGACCCTGCTTTGACGAATCATGAATAGCAATGAAGGTCGGCGTGCCAGTCGTCCCTGGTACCCCAGGACCAGTGGATTCATATCTGGATGGGGAGTCGTTTATTCAAGAATATGGTTTTCCAGGTATCTCTCATTTTCTCTGGGTAAGGTACAGGTGGCTGATGCTTTATTTTAGTCATCATCAAGGCTGCTATGGGAGGAGGAGGACGTGGTATGCGTGTGGTGCGAGAGCAATCTGATTTCAAAACTTCGTTCGAGCGAGCTGTCAGCGAGGCAAAGGCGGCCTTTGGTGATGGCACAGTCTTCATCGAGCGTTTCCTCGAGAGGCCCCGCCACATCGAAGTCCAACTCCTCGCCGATGCGGTTGGCAACACGATTCACCTTTTCGAGCGTGATTGCTCCGTGCAAAGACGGCACCAAAAGGTTGTCGAGGTGGCTCCGGCTACTCACCTCCCTGAGGAAGTTCGCCAGGCTATCTTGTCAGATGCAATTAAACTTGCAAAGAGTGTTGGTTATAGGAATGCAGGCACTGCTGAGTTCTTGGTTGATCAGATGGGCAGACATTATTTCATTGAGATCAATCCTCGTATCCAGGTCGAACACACTATTACTGGTTTGTCACCCCATTGTTTGCTTGAAAGAAATACTAACTCCTGATCGCAGAGGAAATCACTGGCATCGATATCGTCGCCGCTCAAATTCAAATTGCTGCTGGCGCAACTCTTCCACAACTTGGATTGACGCAAGATGCTATCACGAAGCGTGGCTTTGCTATCCAATGCCGTGTCACAACCGAGGATGCCGCTCAGAACTTCCAACCAGATACTGGCAAGATTGAGGTCTATCGTAGCGCTGGTGGCAACGGTGTCCGTTTAGATGCTAGCTCTGGTTTCGCTGGTGCACAGATCACGGTCCGTAAATCCCCTTCCATCCCTTGCATACTCGGGATGCAGTGTTCAACACATACTCTAGCCTCATTATGACAGCTTGCTGGTCAAGTGCACAGTTAGTGGAACGACGTATGAAGTTGCACGACGGAAGATGTTGCGAGCCCTTGTGGAGTTCCGTATTCGCGGAGTCAAGGCAGGCATCACTTTGTCAAAATATGCGACTGCACATTAATTGTCGCACCCAGACCAACATTCCTTTCTTGTTCCGATTATTGACTCACGACGTCTTCATTGGAGGAAAGACTTGGACAACAGTATGCTTTGTTTCGGCCGGGTTCGCCATGTGCTGATCTGCGACCTACAGTTCATCGATGACACACCAGACCTTTTCAAACTTGTACAGAGCCAGAATCGTGCGCAAAAGTTGCTCGCTTACCTCGGAGATCTCGCAGTCAACGGAAGCTCTATCAAGGGGCAAGTCGGAGAGCCTGGTCTCAAGGCGGACATTGTCCTCCCCAAGTTTCAGTGCCGCGAGGATCCGCTCAACGGGCCCCCTCTCGATGCTACTTTCCCTTGCACTGTTGGCTGGCGCAATATAATTGTAGAGCAAGGTCCAGAAGCATTTGCCAAGGCCGTGCGCGAGTACCCTGGCACACTTATCATGGATACTACATGGCGCGATGCGCACCAATCTCTGCTCGCTACCCGCCTGCGGACAATCGATATGGTCAATATCGCGAAGGAGACCAGCTATGCTTTGGCCAATGCATATAGCATTGAGTGCTGGGGTGGTGCGACGTTCGATGTGGCCATGCGATTCCTCTATGAGGATCCTTGGGAGCGGCTCGTATGCTCGAAACACCCCATTGGCAAGCATGAACTAATAATAATCTCGAACAGCGCTCGCTGAGAAAATTGGTCCCAAACATTCCTCTTCAGGCACTTGTTCGTGGTGCTAATGGTGTTGGATATACTAGTTACCCGTCAGTCGAAATTATTTTGTCTTGTCTGATATACATCTGGCTGAACCAAATCTGATTTAACCAGCGACAATGCCATTTATGACTTCTCAAAGAAGGCTGTAGAGAATGGTCTTGATATCTTTAGGGTGTTCGACTCCTTGAACTATTTCGGTAAGCTGCTGTTCTACGATGTCAGTGGCATTTCGATAACCCCTTTACAGAAAATGTACGGCCCGCACTCTGATGTCCGCTATGGCAACTAACACCATATCATAAAGATGAGGCTCGGAATTGATGCTGCCAAAAAGGCAGGAGGTGTCTGCGAGGCTGTGGTCTGTTATAGCGGTGACGTCGCAAGCCCGAACGAGAAGAAATACACCCTTCAATACTATTTGGACTTCGTCGACCAACTTGTGGAGGAAGGCGTTCACGTCCTCGGTGTCAAGGATATGGCTGGCCTGTTGAAACCCGAGGCCGCCAAACTGTGAGATTCCTATACTTGGAAACCAACAAAACCTAATTCTGCTTTTCAATAGCCTTATTGGCGCAATCAGGAAGGCGCACCCTGATCTGCCCATCCACGTTCATTCTCATGATACCGCGGGTATAGCTGCAGCCAGTATGATCGCATGCGCAGCGGCTGGTGCTGATGTTGTTGATGTCGCTATTGATAGTCCGTTATCTCGGTTAATCCCCTAACCTTTTTTGTTGATGTGTTGCCTAGGTATGTCTGGGCTGACATCTCAGCCTTCCATGGGTGCTGTCTGCATGGCTTTGGAGCAGACTAATTTGGGAACTGGTATCCGATACGAAGACATCCAAGCGCTGAACCTTTATTGGAGCCAAGTTCGCATGCTGTATGGCTGCTTCGAGGCAAACGTTCGAGCCTCAGATTCAAGTGTCTTCGATCATGAGATGCCGGGAGGGCAGTACACTAACTTGATGGTACAATTTTCTTTTCTTTATACCCACGACATCTAAACGTGCAAACCAGTTCCAAGCATCGCAATTGGGCCTCGGCACGCAATGGACAGGTGGGTTCTAGATAGCCTATATTTCCTGACATCTCATTTATTTGAAACGTGCAGTTATCAAGCAGAAATATATCGAAGCTAATGAACTTGTAAGTCCGCTGTTAAACGCCTTGCCATGTTTTCAGACCTAACCTTTTTCGCCTCTAGTGTGGCAACATCATCAAGGTACTGAAACCTTCTGGACTGGGCTAGTTTCTGAGATCGATGGTGGTGAATCTAGGTCACTCCATCCTCCAAAGTCGTTGGGGACTTCGCGCAATGGATGACATCAAACTCTTTGTCAAAGCAAGACGTCCTCAACCAAGCCGAACAGCTCGACTTCCCATCCTCTGTTGTTGAATTTTTTCAAGGATACCTTGGACAGCCCGTTGGGGGCTTCCCAGAACCCTTACGTACAAAGGTGATCAGGAACAAGCCTAGAATCGACGGCCGTCCTGGTGCGACAATGGAACCCTTGGACTTCAAGAAGATCAAGGCCGAATTACGCAGTAAATTCGGAAAACATATCACAGATGCCGATGTAACTTCATACGTCATGTACCCCAAGGTATGGGAATACTCTGGTTGTGGGAGCTGGTTACCTGATGATTGTTCAGGTCTTTGAAGAATACCAGGGCTTTATCGAGAAGTATGGTGACCTCAGGTATTCCATTTCTTGTCGATTCTGGTGTTGCACGTGGTTGAAAGAAGGTCAGCGTCATTCCCACACGCTACTTCTTAGGTCGTCCCGACATTGGGGAGGAGATGCATATCTCCATCGAGAAGGGGAAGACTATTATTATCCGTCTCATGGCTGTCGGACCTGTCGTTGAGAGTCGGCCCCAGCGTGATGTCTGGTTTGAGGTTAATGGAGAAGTACGTATATTTGTTATCCTTTGCGGCATTAATCTGAAGTTGGTTTTTCTATGCCAGGTTCGCGCGGTATCTGTTGAGGATAAGAACTCAGCGGTCGAGACAGTTTCGCGGGAGAAGGCCACGACAGATCCAGGTTCGGTTGGTGCCCCCATGTCGGGTGTTGTGGTTGAGGTGCGAGTCAAAGAAGGGCAAGAGATCAAAAAGGGAGATCCTGTTTGTGGTACGTCTTCGATACGAGCATCGGGCAGGGGTGTCAGCTGATGACATGATGTTATGTAGTTCTCAGTGCTATGAAGGCAAGCTTGCAATTCATCGCGATTTGATGGGACGTTCAGCTGACCATGTTCTTATAAATAGATGGAATCTGCAGTCACAGCACCTGTGTCTGGTCATATCAAGCGCGTCGTTGTTCATGAAGGTCAGTCATGGCGAAATACCTCCAGGTTGTACACATGCTGATTGCTTTGAATTCCAGGCGACTCAATTAACCAGGGAGACTTAACTGTGGAGATTGTACATTAAAATGTAGAGAGAAGAAAGGAAGATCATGTCAAACCTAGATCAAAATTCACACTACTCTGTTAGGGATTATTTGCGAGACACTTATGTTTGCCAAGGAGAACAGAGTTTTGTCAGTGTGAAGGATATTCTTAAGACGGGAATGTTCATGTGGTGTACAACCAGGGTCTATCTAGTACACCGTCGCCTGATTCCTTTCGTCTTTATCAGGTGGTACAGTAACATTGCCAAATCCAGTTCAAGTCTCCAAGGATTACCGGTACCTCTCATCAGCGCCACCGTTGAGTAGAGACAAAATCGTAAAGTATGCCTTTCCATCTGGAATCAGAGGGGGGGAAGATGCACTGGGAGGCCGTGTTTCCTTCTATGGCTTTAGAGAGAAGGGGCCATTGCGTATACAGTCAAGCAAAGCTGGAAGCACTCTGAGGAGCGGACAGCAAGTCTGTCTATCCGCACAGGCCGTTCTTAATTCTTTTGGTGAAGGCTCTGCGATACATGCCAAATAAAAGAGGCTTCTGTGCGGCCAGACATACTACAAAAGGTTGATGCCATAACATCGTCAAAAATGGTTGGTGTGAGCTTAATTCTGTTTTGGCGCTTGTCTAGTCACATTGACTTGTAATAGGAAATGTCATCTATTTCGAGACAGGTATTTGGTACGTACATTCATTCCTTAGCGATCATCTGTTTCTATTCACTCGATCGCCTTGGAGGGGCTTATCGGGCGATAACAAGCTGACGACGGTGTGAAGGGATGCGAGACATTCTCGATGGAGCTCTTCGACAATGTCCTGTTTCTCGGCGTATCAACGACGGATGAGTAACGAATAAATTGGGTGTGAGAGCGGTACCTTCGCGGGCTGTATCTTATCCATTAGGCCCACTCCAGACCCCGCCCAGACAATGATACGATCCGTGTCATTCGTCAGCAATGCCTCCGCGAACTTGTCACGAAGGATCCCTATTTCCTCGCCTCTTTCAAAATCATCCACCGTAGCTGTGTTTTTTGGGTGCCATTGAATTAGCATGTATATACCGCCACTGATCGAGCGAATGCTGACCATTGCGCAGCCCTCTCCCATCTATACCGCGTGGCCATTCAAGGGTGTTTCGGGCGCAGTCAAATGCCATTGTTCGCACTGATGCCTCTGATTTGGCAACAACAAGGGCCTGTCGCTGGCTGTCCGTGTACAAACTTTCGGGACAGAGAAGGAACCGAGTGCCCATTACAATGCCGGAGGCGCCCATTGTAAGCAAAGATGCAATCTGTGCCCCATTTGCTAATCCTCCTGCGCCCAAAACAGCGGGACCTCCAGGTGATGTCATGGAAAGGATCGAGGGTACAAGTGTAAGCAGTGGTGGAGCATAACTAGCGCCATGCCCCCCTGCTTCAATGCCTAATGAATTGCAGGTTCAGTGTGAGCAGGGAGAGAGCAGATGATGATATTGCGACCTTGTGCCACGATGACATCAGCATGCCATTCGTTTATCGCCTGCGCCGCTTCCTCTGCAGATGAAATTTGCACAAAAATGGTGATTGCATGTTGGCCTCCAGCCTTCGGATCATGCTCGCGGACATACGCTATCCATTGACCAAGATTATTGCCAAATGCAAACCAGATGGCCTGGATATGATTGTCAAACACCATAGAAAGCAACTCGGTGGTCGGATACTCTGGCTTATCAAGTTGCCAACCAAGGAATCCTACTCCTATTGGGAGTGTCCCATCTTTGATGCCAAGCAGCTTTCGAGCGATAGCTAATTCGCCTTGGAATTTTGCGGGTGAGTCATAGCCTGGCAGATTGATTAAAAAAAAAAACAAAGATCATCTCATCTTGTGGGTGTTTCGATTCAAATCTCACCTACAGCGAGAAAACCGAATCCGCCAGCCAGTGTTACCTCCGCCGCCAATAAGCCTGTGACATGAAACAGATTTTATGAGATGTGGTTTCGGTACATTAAGGGGAATAGGAAATCTGACCTCCAGCCGCACCAGCCATCGGGGCGCTGACTATGGGAGTACACACCCCTATTGAAATCGGAATTAAAATTGTTAGGGTGGTTTCATGCGACAACTTACCTAGGAGCCGACTAAGGCCATTCATAATTGGATGAGATGTTGGAGTTAACATGTTGGCTTGGTAATGTTTGATATTTGAAACGGTGTGCCAATCGAGGATGGGAACCCTTCCAGTTTTTAACTGCACCGAAATTGCGGCATATGCGCGTGCATTGGTCATCCGGAGTTCTTTCACGCGAATCAGCTTACGAACTGGACGCAAATGCGCGTTTTCCCCGTTTCAAGTCCTGTAAAAAAAAGTGTTAGGAGGGATGAAAGGAACATGTCGCTTGCAATTATAAGGATTTGGGGCTGACTGGAAGGGGAAAATTTTCTAGTACAAACCATTTGTTATGGTTTGTTTGCACAAAAACTATCGCCTTGCCTTCGCCTTCATCGTCGTTGAAACGCGTTGCCCAACATGGTACGCACTTTTCACGGTTTCTGCGATTAATTTTTTACAGTGAGGGTACACGATCCTTATCTGACGATATTGAATCCAGCCTCCTCCAAAATCAAAGGGCGGAAAAATGCTCGGTCTCATCAACTGGAGACTAAAAGTCACGATTAATGATGGTCGCGCCCTCACGGGCCAAATGCTAGCATTCGACCGTCACATGAACCTCGTGCTCGCCGATTGCGAAGAATTCAGAAGAGTGAGGCCCAAGAAGAAGGTTGGAGAGGAGACGGCGCCCGAGCAGGAGATGAAACGCACCCTGGGGCTTGTCATCCTGCGCGGTGAAACGGTCGTCAGTCTGAGCGTCGAGGGTCCGCCGCCCGTTGTAGATGAGGACAAAAAGAATGGGGTGAGTTTCAATCTGACAACGAGGGTGGGGAGCGTAACGCTGATCATCGTGAAAGCTTCCAATCGGGCCTGGTCGTGGTATGCCTGCAGGCCGTGGGATGGGTATGATGCCGCCCAGTAAGTTGCATCCATCAGCGGATCTATAGTCTCTGATAAGTATGGTCAACCTTTTATTTAGTGGGCCCCCCATCTCTGGCTCGTCCGGCAATGCCCTTTGCGCCTCCTGGTATGCCAGGCCCTCCACCTGGGTTCAGTTTCCCCCCTGGTATGCCGTTCCCACCTCCTGGCTTTGGAGCGCCTCCACCTGGGTGAGTTGGGAATGTGTATTGCCCTCGACAGTGATAACTCATGAGCTTTGTATTTTCTGATTGTTTCAGCTTCCAACCGCCGCAGTAAAGGCGCATTTGTATCTTGATGTAATCTGTCGTTTAAAAAGTTGAGCAACAGAAACTCGTGGGGGAACCAATGGTTGTTCTCTTCGGTAAAGGCTATACGTTGTCGTGGATCTGTTAACAGCGCATGCCGGGATTGTCCGTTATCATCCAATTATGATCTGACATGAACAGAAACTTCTATGCGACCCCAGCAACAGCATAACAGCCCTTGCGTAAATTTAGACAGCCGCCTATTGAGGTTAGTCGCAAGCATCAGTCATAGTCATGGTGAGTGAGAGCCCTTTCTTGAAGAAGGCTTCTGCCGCCGGACATAGCTGTTAGTGCATGTCGATTCGTGGCAAGCTGTTGAGTGACACGTCAGGGCCTGCACATGCTGCCTGCCTCCTCAAGAAACATCTGATGGCGAGGCGAGAGTCGCCTTCCAGAGGGACCCTTTGCAGGCTAGTTCTGAGACGACAAACCGCGGACAAAGTAGTTTTTCAGCGATGGGCAAGACCTCGGAACCGTCAGGCGAAATGAGCTTGTTACAAATCTGTAGCCTCATTCCAGATTTCATTAAAACTCGATTGTAAGATTAATAATTTCAATGCACATGGGAGCCCTGCCGGCAAATAAGTGGCACAAGTCAAGTCGCCGGCCATTGTCATTTTTCGACGACGCTCGCGCGAAAGAACACGTTCACGATTTTCCCGTCGGTGCGTTGCAATCGTGTGAACGACTTGCATCTCGAAAATGAGTCCGTTGCTCTGATGGATTTGGTGACATAACTGTGTGTCACTCCGAACGAGACTAGAGATGACGATGACAAAACAATGGTGTGTGCATTCACCGCCAACTTGAACGTCCACGAACAAAGAAAGTTACCGACTGAATGGGGGATGCCACACCGCCATCAGTGGGCCTGCCCAACATCACACCCAAGTGACAGCCAAGAGGGAAGAAAGGGCGGGACGCTCGGGATCTGCTCAGATAGGCAGTCGACTGATGGCACGCTGGTATCGGCTGTCTTGGCCAGTGTCGCGAATCCTGAAGGTGACCTGAGCGCCACCATCATCGCATTTTTCGTGCGCAAACAAGAGATTGCTTATTGGGGTTCCTTTGTAGCATGCTGCCCGGAAATTTAGCTAAATTGCTGGAAGGAGATACAGTTTGGTGTCATGCGTGTGTGTGGGGGGGGGGGGGGGGAAACCAGGCACGCCTGGCATGCAGATCACCGGTCCCGCTGCTAGTTGCACACAGCCCTGATATGCCAGTCGTCCTTCTCGCAAGGTCAATTAGTGCGAGCGGCGACAAAAGCAAACTAGGCCGCTGCCGCGTTGAGGGGCCCAGACCCCACACCCAGACCGTCGCCAAACAACTGATTTTACAATTTTGACGTATTGGAACGCCTTTCATTCGCCGTTTTACCTCAGCAAGGGGGAATAGAGTACCGAGATTGTGGCTGCGGTTACCGTACTTGATGCCAACGCCAGCCGGCCACACGTTTCGCGTCGACAACGACAACAGAGCGGCGCCGAAGTGGATTATTGGTGGGAAATCACGAGAGGACAAGAGCGTCAGCACTGCGGCGGTCGCGGAATCGTGCTGTAAATGGGATTGCCTCTTTAGAGGGTGTCACGGGTGCAGCCTCGCCCTTCTGATGGTACAAGTACAGCGGCAATGTCGTTAGCATCATAACGGTGCGCACAGTGGGCTCGGCGCCAACGGATCTTCATTTGGCATTGCAATTTACCTAGATTGTAGCCAAGGAGACCCGCCGCGCGAGGGGAGAAACCGAACACCTCACATGAGCTCCCGCGAGCGTTTTTTCTTTCTTTCTTTTGTCAATAGTATTGAATTGAAATGCATCATGTTCGCTCTTGCTGCTGTTATAGCAGACCCACTGCTTGCGGCTGAATCGGAGAATGCACAGAAGGGGTTCCATCAGCTGTTGCAAAGTATTATTATTATTATCGCCGCCTTCTCAACGACAGGATGGCGACGGGGGGGATAAACGGACGACATCTGGCACAAGTCAAATTGTCGCCCGCTCTAACAAGCTCACCGCCTAGGACTTGATACGCCATACAAGGGAAGCACGAAGCAGAGATTCGATTTGGCCGCTCACAGATTGTTCGAATCTTCATTGCTCTTCGCCCACTCTTTCTCCCCTTTCCCCCTTCCCCCAAATCAAACCGATGATAGACGCATCGTTTGGGCAGTTTGTGTGCTCAGGCTTGGGTATGCGAACTCCTTTTGTTGTCGCGATGTTGCCACCTGTTGTCACTTCGCGAAGCCAGGCAATTGCAAGTATAGTAGCACAGATCTGGGCATCACCTGGTACAGGGTGTTGGGTGTTGGGTGTTGGGTGTTGGGCGATGGGCGATGGGCGATGGGCGATGGGCGATGGGCGATGGGCTAGCCTCAAGCTAACTTCTCCCACACCACCACCCTCCTGCTCCTCCACCTCCTTATCCGCTTACTGAGTGGGTAAATCCATCATACTTCCCTTTCCCATCATCCTCATTCAATCACGCCACAAATAAACATCACTCTCGCCTTCTTCTCTCAGGGTAAATAAAACACGCCACCAAAAGGTTCGAAAACCACTGCCGTTGGCAGGTTGACTGAATACAGTAGTACAGGACGTAAGTAGCAAGTTACATGTGCGTGCGAATGAATCGGTCTCTAGATGTGTATGCGATGGAGAGAGACGGAAGGGGGAACAGAAAACAGACAGAACAAATAAATGAGGGTGTGCGTATACGGGACGTCTGTTTTTTTTTAATGATAGGTGATGGTGGAGTTGGGGTATGAGGTATGTAGTAGACAACGGGACAGGGGGTGGATATCAATGGCAAACTGGAAAAATATAGATTCATGGAATCCAATGCAAAATAGCGAGTCATGGAGCGAGGCAGGGCATGAATAGGCCTTTTGTCCGTTCGTGAGAGGAAAGTAGGCGTCGATCCGGTTTCCAAAGAGTAGTGTAGT
>JASFDG010000060.1:30555-68552 GCA_036937095.1 Phaeolepiota aurea
GAGGCAGGGCATGAATAGGCCTTTTGTCCGTTCGTGAGAGGAAAGTAGGCGTCGATCCGGTTTCCAAAGAGTAGTGTAGTGTACGAGAATACGAACGGTGTGTGGGGAAAGCGAATGGTTGCAATATGTCTACGTGAGGAGCAGAAAAAAAAAGGGGTCATAAAGATAATGCATTGTGCATTACACAACAGCACGACGTCGACCCCTGGTTTTATACTGGGGTGGTTCATCGTGGGCCAGAGGAAGCTGGTTACCCCATCTAGATGCGCTCTTGGTTGTGGAATTCACAACCGCACTCGACACCCACCATAGTGGTGGCGCATCGTCGTCTAGAGAGGAGGATGAGGATGAGGAGATCATATTCAGAGCAGGAGACCGATGTGCATGGAGCACACTGAATTTTTGGTGTTGTGGAAGGCGGTATGAAGACTGTTTGTACGCAGAGGGAGGCGGAGGAGGGGAGTGAGACATCCAAGAGGGGGCGCGGGATGGAGTCGAAACAAGATGAGGGGGTTTACGACCAGATATGAGGATAGGGTGCGCGGAAGACGGAGTTGCTACTGAAGAGTCTGAAGGACCCGAAAGCAGTGAGGTTTTACCTGCACTTCCAGACGTGGCTGATAGATAAGCCTTGCGCTGGGGGGTAGCCGAAATTGGGTGTGAGGGTGAGGTGGATGGGGGATGGGAACATGACATGCAGAGGGTTGGAGGGATTGGTCGGTTTGGACGCACTAGTTCGGGGGCACGGTATGTTGCGCTAGTAATTGAGGACGCGGCTGATTTGGGAACGGGTTCCTCTTCTGGAGGACCATAAGGGACTGCAGCAGCCCAGGCCAAGATGCCTGCGGTGCCGTTGCCTATCCACTGCGCCTTTGGCGGAATATCGTCTATTGTGTGCAGGCAATCGTCGTGGTCCTGATGAACGCTCGAATCTGAGCTCGTGTGGAAGAGGTGGGGGCCAGACGAAGGGCCAGCTTTCGACTGGCATTTCGACGAGCAATATGGGCCCGTACCCTCCTAAAAGCAGAAGAAAAGAAAAAAAAAACATAAGTGGGAGGAATGGCAAAACATAAGATGGCGAGTACGCACAAAGTGTCTGTCGCAGGTCAAACACCAGTCAGTATCCATTGTGAAGGAAGTTTTGAAGAAAGATGGGGCGAGGCGAGGCGGAGGCTTCAACCTGGAAGCAATGCATTCTTATAAAAATCCAGAATCGTCCAAATACGGACGACCTAGATCATCAGATCTAGATTCGCTCAGGGCCCACGCAGGTGCAAATAAAAGGGTTAACGCCAAAGCATGTACAAATACAATCAAACCCGTCGCTTCCGCTTTTGGACAAGGCACAGTTCCATCTCTGCCCTCGCATTTCCACCGCGCATTTCGGCGCCTTTGATACCAAGAAAAATAAAATACAAGGGGGAGACCAGAGGCTAGCCCGCATTGTACCGCTTACACCCCCCAGCCCGCCTTCATCAGCAAGTATGTCATGTGTGTCTCCTGCTCACCAGAAGCCACTGCAGAAACTCTGTGTCGGAAATGGGTCAAATGGGCCCGGTATCATGGTTAAATAGTGACAGTCACATGGTGACGCGATCGCTTCACCGCGATCGTCCCGATTCGGGCAACTTCCATCTGGTCAAGATCGATCTTTCTAGAAAAAAACGAGCGTGGGTAACGCAAATGGACGTTCTACTCTTTTTGTCAAAATTCCAAATTCCAACGACCACGTTATGTTTTATTTCATTTCGAAAAAAAAACACACCGTCGTTCCAACGGTTGATTGTAAAAGTAAAATAACGACAAATGGAGGAAGGACATTGCGCAGTAAAGCCATTAGGGTGATGCGAACTTCGCTTGTTCGTCCCAGCCTCGCTCCCTTGGATCATATACACCATGAATAACGTAAAGGTCGCTGACCCTCTCCCAATCTTGGAAATCTGCCATCTGCCAGTGCCAGACGACCAGACCCTCTCCCATGGATCTATAGTAGCTGCTTGCGTTTACTCAATAGAGCCCCTCTTCACCTTTCTCGCTCCCGTATGTTTCGAATCAGGCTTCCTCGCCGCACAGACCCCCCTCCCACTCCCCGAACCGAGGACTCTCCTCTCTCGTTCTCACATCACAGCACTCGGAATAATCTTTCCACTTTCATTCTTGTATTACCCGCGTCTTCTGCCACACTATGTGGGCCAATCAGCACCACCATGGAAGCATAGCGATAACCAGCGAAGAAAAAAAAATAGAAGCAGCACTCAAGCCGCCGGATAATCGTAATCCACAAGGCTCTTGTGGCAATTAAAACAGCATGCCTGCGCTTGCTGAGCAAGCAATGTACAGGGAATCGACGTCATGATGGCCTGCCTGAAGTCAATCGAGCTCAGGAATGCGTCTTCGTCGAAGGTCGCAAGATAAATTTCTATTTGATGCACGCGGACACGCGGAGGCGTCTTGCATGCACCAGAAGGGGTATCCACTGTTACAGTATCAAAAGAAGGCAGGGTAAGCGCAGAGAGACCCAGCACGGGCCGATCACTTACCCCGAGATAGACCTAGTTCTCCCTAGCCTCTGGTGCTGGCTCGGGTATGTGCGCACATACCCTCAGGCCCTTCCGCTTCCTGTCCGTGCCATGGATGTACGGCACCCTGCCTTGTCAGGAAATTCTGCGGACGGAGATAGCCCACGCAATTCTAACACGCACTGTCATCCGTCCTAAATTATTTTTCTCACCGCTGCGATTCTGCACAACACAGAGTGGTCCGTGGTTCTTTGGCTCACACGACTATCCAGCACTAGTGGAGATTTGCGTGAATAGCTCCCTATTATTCTTCGTAAACGCCTCCTTTTTTTTAGTGCACAGATTCGATGGATCCTATCCACATGACCTCCCCCATCGTGGCTAAAACGTGATGGAAGGGCTGGTTGCAGGAAACGGGAGGAAAACCAGTCCAGGAGATAGAAGTTGATAGCCTAAGTGGAAACACAGGGTTGGAGCCTGAACTGACTCGGACTGTTCGCGTTCCAGAATAAGCCCATACAGATCGAGAACGCCTATAGGTAGACCCCTGCCGTAAGCGAGGTGAAGGTTTAGATAGTGGGACACCGCGATCCACCTCCTGGGACCTGGGTGCGACCAGAACCCAAAGGCAAAGATTTTAAAAAAAGGTCTCCTCGTTGCATCAGAATTTGTCGAACGCGAATAGCAACCTCACCCACCGTCCTTGTAACTCTTGCCTTTTCCTCCAGCTATTATTGAACAGTTTTGCCCACGAGAAGCCTTCCATGCCAGCACCTGTGATGAGCGGAGTCTAAGTCGGCGGCGGCGGCAAAGCATCTATACTTCTACTGTTCCGAATTACCTGCTCAGACCGTGATAGTACTCATCAATTCTGAGCGCCAGAAGCGCCTGTCGTCGGTGATGCTGATCACGGAGATGGCACATTGCTGGCCCGTCCCCCTGCGAATATCGGCGCGATATGATCTACCTTTGTGTTGTTTATCAGCCACGCACCTCCTTCGTTCTTTATTCTTTTTAATCCTCGCACGAGAATCATTCTTTGTGACGGGAATTTACGCGTAGATGCCATGCAAAACCTACACATCGTGAGAGCATGATGGGTGCCCGTCGAAGGCCTCCTTTCCTGATTAGCAACCGAGCAAGTGCACAACAATGGTACAACCTGTTCATTATGGCAGCAATCCGGCCTGTTTTATTTTAGATGGGCAGAATGCAAGAGAAAATCCTAGATGCGCACCGAGGACCTTGATCTGCACATGGAAATGACACGAGCAAGGGCCGCCCATAGATAGAATCGAGGCGGGCATATGGTGCTGTTTCCGGCGTGATACTACAGCAGCACAAAGAACCAAACCGGTCCCTTGGGGCACTCGAACGAGTTATAGCTATGAATCTCGGCGTCGCGGGAGAAGAGAAAGATTATACCTTTCAATAGTCATATAATGATCCCTAATACAGATCGCAGAACTTACTAGCCATTTCACAGTTTAGGGCAATTGTTCTCATCGTGCAGGTTCAGCGGTCGAAGCTGCCAGTGAGATTGATGGTTTCAAGAAAGAATCCCAAGTACAGCACAGCACAGCCTAGCTCGCAACAGCAACCAAGAAGCTCAGTGTGAATAATGCTGTTGAACCTTGACTGCGAATACACGAGGTCATCAAGACTCAACGGCATGAAACGATTGTCCATTGTGCAGGTTCGATGCTAATCAATGAAGTCGTGTCTAAATTCCGTGATCTGTTTTCCGCCGAGCTGCGCTCAACGGCGACCTAAATATCAGATTTCGGCAAATTGCCCCCTTAAAAGCGACCAGTGGACACGGACATACACGCTTGTAAAAATAGTAGAAAAGCGAGGGCTGGGAGGGTATCAGTATTCCAAATAGCCCCACTTTTTTGGATGGTAGTAGATCTGGTCGTTAATAAGGATAACAATTGTGATAATATAATCATCATCCCGAATCATTATTGATCTTTTTTCTCAGATGCTGGCACAGGTTCTGCCTCTTTTGTCTTTTTGTCGTCCGACTTGGCCAGAGCAGTGACTTCAAAGCGTTGAACATATTCTTGTCCAGCCTGGGGATAAAATTGTGTGCGAGTGAGAAAATGCCCGGCGCCCACGACTGCATTCGCATTCCATACCCACCTGGAGCGAAAGAATAAGACCCAGACAACACATCACGATGACGTTGCCCGCAGATAGGACCCGCATGGCCTCAATTTGGTCTCCACGGGTGTCGACATTTTCGATGGGGTTTACGGTTGTTCGGATCGCAGGGATTGTAACTGTGATATACGTGGCAATGCCAAAAGTGTAAGCCGCTGTGAGATAGATGCTGATGCTTCAGCTTGAACCCAGGATGGCGGGTGTTCGTGGTTCCGATACATACCCAGGGATAAACCATCGAAGAACATGGCACTCTCAGACCATGTATTGAGCTTTGACACCAGGCCAATGAGACCAACTCCGATCATGCCATGTAACAGTGCCTGTCAAGGGTACTTGAGTTGAGCCAGCATAGAATATCGGGCAGGTATTACTCACCATTATGGCCGGTGGGGCATTGAAGAAGGTAGTATAGAACTGGAATCCGTCTTCAATCACATCCTCTGTCAGCTTCCCCCAGAGCAGCCGATGATCCACATTGAAGCAAATGAAGAGAACGCCTACGACCACGGGTAAGTAAGCAAGAAGCAAGTGGATGGCAGGTAACCAGGCGGCTTGCCTAGGAAGAAGGAGACTGGTGCGAGAACGGCAGCATGCGAAAAACCCATGGTTCTGGCGAAGGATAAAAAGTCAGGTCTTTTTGAACCAAGGGTGTTGAACGCATAACATGTTAGCAATTGATCGGACCTTGGAAGCTGTCGCCCATTTTCAATTTCATAAACATGAATCCAGGATAAAAAAGGAGCGTGGTTCTGCTTTCAATGCTAGCGTACGTGGTATCAAGATGTGGTATATAGGACGACATATTCAAGTAATGCATCGTGTGGTACAAGAAAAAAAAAATACAACAAATTCCCATGCTATCAGTCCATGTGTGGTCGATTCGGCGAGGGAGGTGTTGGGACTTCGGGGGGTCGTGAAGGTGAGTGGGGTGGGCGTGGAGAGGAGGGTAATCCCATCATCCTAGAGTGGCGGTTCCCTCTCTCAGAGTGAGTAACCGTGACATTCAAACCACGGCTTGCTGCCGTGTTGGATGCTTTTGATATCTTGCTAGACGTGGGGGTTTCCGGAGGCGTGACGCGAACTTCGTGTTGTGGAAAGTTGGGGGTTGGACTTGGGGGCGAGGAGGACTCTACAGTTGCATCACCTTCGTTGGTTTCCGTTCCACTTTCATCCTGGGCTGAAAAGTCATCGCCGTCTGATTGGGGTTCCTCCGCGGACGCTAGAATTAGAGGGAAACAAAAATTAGAAAAGCGTTCAAGATATTTCAAGTGAAGATCAAGCGAGAAGAAGCTTACCTTTCAGGGAGCGGCCTGCTAATCCGAGGACTTGGTCAGCAGCTGCGTCGGAGTATTGTCGACTATTTCGCCGAAGGGGCTCCGAGTGTTGTTCCAATAATCCCTCTCTCCCACCCGCAATGCTCCCAGAGTCGTCAGTATCAGCATCAACATTGAAGACACGATTAAATTCCCCAAGCATCAAACTAAATACCCCTGCTGGAATCCCCAGTGTCGGGCTGAATACAATTCCCACATTGCGCATGGTCATCTTGTTCGTGCTGGAATTCTGCACGATCAATATCAGATGTGCTGTAAGGGCACGAAGCAAGCTGTAGTTGGCAATAGGAAGCGCGGCTATCAGATGTGAGAGCTCCTTGATCCTTTCCTGAGCATCCACAAAGTCTGTTAACAGCACCTTTGAGCTTTTTAAAAGAATCCGTATTGCGTAACGTAGACAAACCTATCACAGCGAGGAACCTAAGATGCAGCTCTCTGGTCAGGATACTTGCAGGCAGCTCACGGAGGAAACTCTTGAGAAGTCCCGCGATAGCATGAGGGTCCCAATATTCGTCCGAGGCCAGCAGGTCAACGTCACCCTCTATGTCAAGATATTAGGATCTTTACACACGCCATCAATCATTGGGATGAATGGACACGCACCTGTGTTAAATCTGTCCTTTAGACTTTTGATAACAGCAGAGCTGCCACTAAGCCGATAAATTCCTTCCTCCTGATCTGCTTTCTTCGCTTCTAGATATTGAATAGAGCGGAAAACGATGGCGGGAAGATTGCATAATTGGGCAACCTCAAGGGCCTCCTCCAACTGTACACCAAATACGGCGCGGGAAGCAAAAGGGACCATGGGCACTTTATCACCTGTAGAACGGGTATTGTAAGCTCCCCAACACGAATAGACATCATGATGGGCACAAATTTTTACCATTGGCTTTGCCGAAACCCCAAAAGGATCGAGATTTTGCCTTTTCCCGTCTGTCACTGACTGCATCTACGGATGGAACATCCTTGCCACCAAACTTGAAGCCAGAAGGTATAGGGGCGCCGTTCAAAGGCCCCGAAATTTTAACCTTTCCATTCGCGTCAAGTTTTTCCGGAGATGGCACGCGTTCAGGATGGTGAGGGACCGGCGAAGAAGCGACGGTATTGAGCGTCGGGTAGAAGGGCTTGCGCCCGTCTTGCGGGTCGCGTGTTCGATGCTTCTCGGGCGACTGTTGCCGTTGGTTTCGGCCAACAACAGCTGCACGAGGATCTTGCAAATCGGGGTAATGACCAAGTTCCGAATTAGCGCGCTGGGCCCCGTTGGATGCCTCGACCTGGAAGCTTTGGGCAGCTGATAAAGGTGACGAATCGGGAAGGCTCGAGGGGAGCCCTTGACTGCGATCGACCATTCTACGTCCGTTCTGGTTCGCATCAAATGGAGCACTAATAGGACCGAGTGCCGTTGGTGAAGGATCCATAGACTTCGAGGGACTCGATGACCGTGTGTGATCATCAATAGATAATGGCGGTGGTGCCTGGAACAATTTGGCGTTGTTCGAGTCCGGATTCAAGTTTGATAGAGGCATTCCTGAGCCTTTCGTGATGGAGATATCGTCCTTTGACATAGCTCGAGTGGATTGCTTGCGGGCAGAGGATGTGGTAAGACCATCAGTCGAGCTTGTGCTTGCTCGAGGCTGGTTTGAGCTGTAGTTGATGATCTCCTCGCTATATGCCCCCGAGACGTAGCGAACAAGCATTTCAACCCAGCTATCCCGGTCCTCATCACTCTCAGCGCACAAGACGTGGCGCGGGTGATTACCTCCAGGTCCCTTCTTTGCTTCCATGATTAGAAATGCATGTCTATATTCCTTCTCTTCGTCTGTTGTTGACGTGCGTTCGGGCTTTTGTTGTTGCTGTCGCCCGATTTGGGCACCTGTGATCACGATGGACCCGAGATGTGCACCACCACGCTGCGTAAGAGTATTAAATCAGAACAATTACGGAATGAACGGTAATGTCAAATGTCGGGCAGGACATACGCAGTCATAATATTCCAGAACTGGTCCCTGGAGAACGAAGTAGCGGGTCTTCCACCCGCCAAAGTTCTTGCCCCGTTTTGTCAAGTACCCCTCCTTGTGTCCTGCTTGCATGACCGGCTGTTTAGTTTCGCGCACAATATCCGATGTAAAGAAAGCGATAACTTCGTCGTTGTGCTTCACCGGTAAATTGACAAGGGTTTGTAGATAGGTCTCGAGGACAACCTGTTGATCCCTATTTTTAGTAATGACACGAAACAATTCCAAACGAGAAAAGCTACCTTGCGCTGATCGACCTTGGCTGGAGCATGATCCCTCCAGAGCTTGCCTTCTGGCAAACTTCCCATCTTCTTGCCAACCCCTTTCCCCACACTGTTTCGGACTCGTTGATCGAGGCTGAGCACGTCCGAATACATTTTTTCCACTTTCCATCCCTCTTTCCCATTTCCAGGGTTCACGTAAATTATGAACGAAAGCACTTCCTTCCCTCGATCATTGGGCCGTACAAAGGAATGCGAAACATTGATATGTGTACGTGGAAGATCACTGGAAAGTAAAGGAAGCGCCCGGAATGTCGACTCGGGTTTATGGGGCTCCAACCTACTGTGCTGCTCATTCAAGCGGGCGTCCAACCGTAACGATGATGTGGATGACGGAGGCGCTTGGTTTTGTCCGGGAGCATATGGGTTTTCATGCATGGGTGGATTTCCATCAAGTTCAGATAATGCGGGAGGCGGAGCAGATGGTTGTGGCTGGTCAGCCATTGCTTGTGCATGTTTTGATGCTGACGGTGGTCCTGCCGATTGTAAAGGAGGTCGTTGCTGATGGAATTGCTCATCAGCCATAGCTGGGTGTCGTGGATAACTGCTGGTAGGTGGGGGAAGCGGAAAATCCTCAGCGGCTGTACGAGGTTTCTCTTTCTTCCTGCCCTGCCCTTGTGACTGCAATGCTGCATCTCGAGGCTGAGAGTGGGAATGATGAGAGTGTGGGATCAGGCGGTCTGAGCCCAAAATATCACTATCAAGGGGCTTGTACTCGGTGCCATTCTCCTGGGTCTTGCTAGGAGACTGGAAATCAACTTGGCCAATGCCACCATCAACCCTCCCGTCCAAGATTCCCTGTACACCAATCTGCTCGTCGGTATCTTCACCTTCCCTGGTTCTTTCCTCGTCGTCGGTCTCGTTATCTTCGTCCCCATCCATGTCTAGAAATTCACTGTCGATGCCGGATGAAGTAATTTCACTATTGAGTGACATTGCGAGCGGTGACGGAATAATAGAACTTGAAGAGGTAAACAAGTCCACCTGTGGACTAGGCAAGGGGGATTCGCCCATATTAGCAATATATCGCTTCGCCTCGTCAGGGAGGGAGATGCGAGAATCTCGTGAATACATATGTGATTGTGCCTCAATTGTGGTGGAAAGCATTTCTGGCTGCGGTTGGATCGGCAGGATAGTTTCGAACTTGGAGGTGGGCGTAGGCGTCGTAACTATCTCGGGAAGAGCGTGTTGAGAGACGATTGTGGAAGACGAGGTGCGAGTTCGGGAGTTGACTTCCACGTTTGACGAATCAGGGCCTGTGGGTGCTGCCGACGATGTAGCATCGACGTGAGAGTGCTGCTGGGGCGAAGTATGATGAGAGGGTGAACCGAACGAATAGTTATTGAAATTTATGCTTGATGTGGTCGTCGATGGAGAGGAAATGACGCTGCTACCGTAGGTCATGACACTGCTGACGCTATCCGCGATGCTTGATTTGCGCGGATAACTCGTAGGGTAAGAGGAGGCTTGAGAGCTGCTCCGATCAGTGCTGCTATTGTTATCATTGTCATTGAAGGCTGCCTGAGCCGCTTCTGGTATTGTTGTGATAGGTGCAGCACCCGAGCTTGAGCTTGAGCGCGGCGGTACTATTAGAGGGGGGGGGGAAGGCTTTGATGTTCGTGGAGGGACTGGGGAGACAGTAAACAAGGCTGATGGTGCTGAAACTGGTGGGACAGGAGGGGGACTAGGCGACCATGTGCCAGAGGACATGGAAGTGTGAGCGTTGGATTGTAAAGAGTTGTCGAGGGCTTGAGGAAGGGAGAGAGGGTCGTGTGAGCGGGAATAGTGAAGTTGGTGTGGTTGATGCAAAAGCCTTGTCCCAGCTTAGCATATGAGGAATCAGCACAAAAGCAAAAAAAGAAAAGCGGATAGAACTATTTTCTTACAATTGTCATCTGAATGGCTCTTTGAAACGGCGCCCCCCGAAGTGTTTCCATGGACCACATCAACAGGACCACTATGACTGCCTGCGCTGGGCCTTGAACTTGCGCCTCGGTCACTCTTCTGCCTTTTATCCGCGTGTCCATTCACGAAGCCGCTTACTGCAGCATATTTACTCTTATAAGAGTCACGATCAGCGCGAATCCTTTCAAGCTCCTTCAGGATTGTGTTATACCCCGCGCGTTGTTTTTCGATAAGTTTCCACAGTTGAGCATTTTGAGCAGAAAGCACGTTGCGATCAGCAACAACCTGGGAAAGGGCAGCGGATTTGGGGTCTGAAGATGAGGCGTGCTGCTTTATCAAGTGTTCTACAGTGAGCGTTTGATGAGTGGAAGGAACTGAGGGAGAGGCCGCGGGAGGGGTAATAAATGATGCAGATGTTGAGATGGCTGTCTGCCGCAACGAAGGCCCTGGGGAAGGGATTGCGGATTGTGGAAATGGAAGACGGTCCCGGTCTCGACTCGGTGTGCTATGAATGTTGCCGCCCACACCAGACGAAGACATGCTTGGAGCCATGGGTATCAAGGGGTAGTAAATTCAACTCTCAGACAGCTGTTGCTGCCGAGATTTCGTGAGAAATTGGATTATAGGTGATGTATGGATTTATAAAGCTTGACGTCGTGGACCACGGCGAGAAGAGCGGTCTTGACGACGAGGGGAATGTTGGAGGAGAGGGAAAGGAGAGGGGCGAGGGTAACAAGTTGCAAACCCAATCTTTCGTATGGGTCATGTGACTATTACCATATTTTTCCCAATCCATGTTACACCTCTTTTATTCAGTTCACTTCGCGGGCGTCGACGAGTGGTATGTATAAGATTCAGCTATCATTAATTACCAATAGGCTTTTAGTTGAGCACCTCACATTGCCCATTGATCATTAGGTGGCTATCTCCATTCCTGCTTTACCGAAACCACGGGAATTGCCCCCTACTCCCTCGCACTGCCGGGGGTACTGATACTGATGCTGCAGATCTCGTATTTGAAGACATACAGATGCCAATACCGATCAGCTTGATCATCAGTAGGTCGTTTCCAACTTGAACTAACATGCTTTTTCCGCGTGGAAAACGACCCCAAACAGAAACTATCGACGTTGTTGCCTCTGGCGCCATATCAACCACAGTATGGTATGCAGATCCAACGCGAGGGATGCAAGGCCTCAATTCCTTAACGGACCAAACCCAGTTCCACCTACAGTAGATAGGTTCCACTCCAGCAACCAACAACCGGTTTGTCACTTCCTTTTTTTTTTGGAGACAACAGCGGGTTTATAGAATCGCGCTCGTTATTGTACTACTACTTGTTGTCAGACCGTAGTTACCAACGATTTTACCATCAATCGCTGCATATATACGAATGATTGAGGAGAGGCTCCAAATTTGGTAACGTAATGTTGACGCGAAATCGGATGACTCTAAACTTAGCTCCGTGAACTCGGAGCTGGACGTTCGTCGTTGAACGTTGAGGTATCACTTTTTTCCTCCCCAACTTCTTATCATGTGTCGCTTTGGTGTCTCTATATAGGCACTACATTCTTCTTGCCCCCTTCCCCGTTTTACATTATGTTTTTGACATTCTCAAAGCTTTCCAGAAACAAAAACCATCCGGTTTTTATCAAATCTCTAATTGCCAATAATCGGGTTTCTGGGTTCAAGTGTACTCACGTGGAATACAGAAGCCTTAGCAAACTTGCCTTGAATTCTGTTGATAGCGTGTCGGAGGCCCCTGCAGGCCACCAACTGCCAGAACATGCTGTTATCTCCACCTTCGACCTTTTCAGCATTGGGGGTATGCTCACCTCACCATCCACCTGCTATGTTCTAAGCTTGATACAATGGCAATAATAGTCGGGCCGTCTTCCTCACACACGGTTGGTCCCATGCGGGCAGGCAAAATCTTCATCGCGGATCTAAAAGAGTTAAACCTTCTCGAGAGGGTATGCCTTATCATCAGTTTTTTTTTCGAGTAGTTCACCTACATGAGCTATAGGTAAGAAAGATCAAGATCAACCTGTGAGTGATCTCCAGTCTGCTATTGGATTGATGATTTGGATCAAGTGCAGCTACGGTTCTCTTGCGGCAACTGGTATGTGTTTCCGGTATCCCTTCTGCCTGCATACACTTACATTTTCACTACAGGTAAAGGGTTTGTACCGTTCAGAGACACATACCTGATTGTAAAAACTGACAGTCCTGCAGTCACCACACACCCCAAGCCATTCTCCTTGGGCTCGAAGGTTCTTCCCTGATCGGTCACGTCTCACAAAAGCTGATATCCTTCTTCAATAGGCTCAGATCCAGAGACCATTGACACTGGAACAATACCCTCAAGATATGAATCCATAATTCAGAACAAGACACTCTTCCTTGGAGGCCACCACAGAATCTCTTATGACATGGACCGTGATATGCTTTGGCGCTGGGACCAAGTCCTGAAGGCCCATCCTAATGGTATGCGCTTTAGCTGCTTTGGTGAGGATGGAGACTTGCTGGCAACAAATGAGTATTTCAGCGTAGGAGGTGGATTTGTCGTCAATGATAAGACGAAAGGCAAGTGTTATAATTCACAGCACACAGACTGCTGACCTCTATCCTCTAGTGGACGAAAATCTTTTCTACAAGGGCGTAGACAAAAAGACTGTTCATGGTGCTAGGCTGCATCAGAGTCATTCCATGGCCGAGCCTGAGATACATGTCATTCCACGAGAAGATTCTTCTGAGGACGGCGAAGCAGCGCCTGAAGAAGACACCGGACATCCACCCTACCCCTTTGAATCTGGGAACAGCCTGTTGGCTCTGACCCAGAAACATAATGTGCGCATTCTCATTGTAAAATTGCGACGCGCAACCCCTCATTGGTTTCTAGATGACGATTGCACAAATCGTACATGATAATGAGGTTGGCTTCCTCTTTTTGGGAGTTCCATCTGCTGGCTGATATGGGACAGAAATATTATGGTTATACCGATGATGACATCCATTCAAAGGTGCAAATCCTGCTCTCACGGTACTCCGAGCAAACTCATAGCAGGCCGCAATCACTCCAAAGCTCATGCGCATCTGGGAAGTTATGGACGACTGTATTCGCACTGGGGTGTCCACCTCAGAGCGAACCCTTCCGGGACGGCTCGGCCTCCGACGACGGGCTCCCATGCTTTACAGAAGGCTAATGCGGGGGTCAGACGTGCCTTTGCTATCTACACCGCGCATCCACTTACATTTGGTGTTATAGATTCTATCCTGGAATAGCTTCTGGTCACTTATCTGCCATTGGTGCAGGTTGGACGCCAAAATTACTTGAAGGTCCACCTCAGCTAGATAATGAAGAGGATGGGAATAATGGCAATGGAAATGGCAACGGAAATGGCAACGGAAATGGTTCCGGTTCCCCGACAGGCGATAAACAATCTCCACTAGCTCCTTTGTCGCGTGCGCGCAGGGTGGTAGGTTCCTTTGACCACGTTATACTCCCAATGCCACCTGTAAGTGTACTATCTCTAACCCAGCGCTAGTTATTAGATCAACCTATCCAAACTAGCGTAAAACAGTGATTCCAGCCATGGACTTTCTTTCGTGCTATGCCATCGCGGTGAACGAAGTGAATGCATCAGGTGGCAGGATAGTCACTTCACCCACAAACGGTGCAGCTGGCGTGATTCCTGCAGTATTAAAATACATCTTGGAGGTAGGGAGAGTCACACCCACCACGTACATACCCAGTCTTGACAACGTTTTCCCGCAGTTCGTCAGTGACGATCACGAAAAATCGATTGAGACATTTCTACTGACTGCCGCGGTTTGTCCATGTCATTGATTTCTCACAATTGCTAGAGTCTTTCCCTCTAGGCTGTGGGTATGCTCTTCAAACGAGGTAGCACCATATCTGCCGCGGAAGGTGGATGTCAAGCAGAAGTGGGAGGCAAGAAAACCGAATTTAAGGCTAACGAATGATTGCTGAGGACCCCTTCAGTCGCGTGCTCAATGGCCAGTGCTGGTTTTGCTGCATGCATGGGTGGTTAGTACTAGCCTAAGCCCCACTATCGATATTGATGAATATACTTGCCAGCATCACCCGAAACAGTATTACAGGTACGTGATTGACCGCATACAGGATCCCGCTCCTATGAAATGTACCATGTTGTAGGCTGCTGAGATTGGAATAGGTATGCCAATGCCATCACTGCTGTTTTGCTATTGATAAATCAATACCTGTATCAGAACACAACCTAGGACTAACATGCGATCCCATTGACGGCCTCGTCCAAGTTCCATGTATAGTAAGGCAGCGCCCACCACGCAGTTCACAGTCTAACCATACAGCTCACTCAGGAACGTAACAGCCTTGGAGGTAAGCGCCACCCCGGTTCAAACTTCTCTGGCTTATGCTGTTTCATCATCGCTGTTTTGCTAATCAATGAAACAGCCGTCAAAGCCGTGACCGCCGCTCAGCTATCA
Source organism: Phaeolepiota aurea (assembly GCA_036937095.1). Taxonomy (NCBI): domain Eukaryota; kingdom Fungi; phylum Basidiomycota; class Agaricomycetes; order Agaricales; family Squamanitaceae; genus Phaeolepiota; species Phaeolepiota aurea. Next base: position 45,270 of record JASFDG010000060.1, read on the forward strand.
ATGGCCAGTCATGGTGTTTACAGCGTCACACTTGATGAAGCAATCGAGGCGATGCGCCTCACCGCTGCGGATATGAGTGTCAAATACAAAGAGACCAGTCTCTCTGTGAGTATACTCCTATCCCGAGAACTTCGATATGCTTATCTATTATCTTTACTACTAGGGCCTTGCGGTGAGCTAACCTCGCAACGACTAGTGAGGATGGTCGACTGATGCACTTATTAATTAATAGACGACAGTCAGGATTCCTCTGAGTGTTCCAGCGTGGTTAGTCTGCACTGCTAGTGCGAGATCGACCAGGGTACTGATTGCACTTGTCATCTGCAGTTAACGACTTTAGCTCCCCTGCCAATTCCCAAACTAGAAATATAGACTAGACTTCTGTCTGCGTTGTCATTACAACCGGGGCTACTGCACTTAATATTTTATACTCAGATCGTTGTTTTCCCCCATACCTTTCTCGTTCGTATCCTTATCTTGTCGCAAACTTTGCCCGTACTAGAAGTCCCAAATACATGCAAGCTAGAACTTCCCAATCCTCGGCTTGGATCAATTGACAGCCTGTAAATGAGTTGCCATGTAATCTGCATATTCTAGTACCAGCCTGGGGTACACACCTTGTAGACATAGTATTTCTGGACGAACCGCATGCCAGTGGTTCAGAGCATCAGACTCACTTGTGTTGAAACACCATGGCCGGTCCCGTGACATCGTCGATCGCGGCCAGCATCGTACGCCACCAATGCTAAAGTTCGCTTGCATTTTGCCTTAACTCCTCCCCCTCTCGAAGTTTACGAGCGGCCTGTCGAGTTGTCCTGCTGAGACTCCGAGCCGTTTGAAAGCAATGTCTCCCGTCCACGCAATAGATCGCTTCTACCTTGTCCTAACTCTACTCGTTACCATAGGATATCAGCTACTAGGCTTTGCAATCGCTTGGACGTTTCAGTTTGATAAGATTACAGATTTTACGGGAGGTATGGTTCCTACGTCAACAACGAAAGTCTAGCATGACTAGAACGGAGGTTAATAGACCCTGTTCTCTAGGTTCCAACTTTTTCATACTAGGTACAGTTATCTCAAGCTTCTGGGGTTCTTTCTGGAAGGCTTAACAGTGTTTTGACTAGCGCTTTTGACGCTGCTTAAGGGCAACACGTTTTATGCGCGCAATATAGGTAAGGGGGTAGCTAACTACCTTGATATTCTTTCTGAAGACCCTGGCAACGGCAAGTGGCAAGCATTCTCGTTATGGTTTGGGCAACCCGCATCGCAGGTAAACTGAGGACCTGTATTTTTACCCTGGCTATAATAATGCCTCAATCAGGGTTCCTACTTTTCCGCGTCTTGAAGACTGGGTCGGATACACGCTTCGATGACATGCGTTCTCACTTCTGGAAATTTTTAGGTTTGGGTGTCTCCCAATCTTAAGATCTTCATACTAACACTGGTAACCCATATAGGATTCTGGATTTGTAAGTATCGATCACATAATTGCCTGGAAAAACCTCTAAAAATTATGCACGAATAGTCCAAATTTTATGGGTATGTCACATTTAATCGTACATCGTCAGAATCCCTCTATGCATAATGACGCCCTCGTGAAAGGTGTGGACCGTGTCACTTCCCCTGGTCATCCTAAATTCTCCAGGCGTATCCGAGGAGGTAATAGGTGGATCCCCTTCATTTGGGAAGTCGCGAGATATTGCGGGGATCATACTTTGGGCTTTTGGTTTCATTATCGAAACTGTTGCTGACGCTCAGAAGGTGAATACTCCGATGTTTAATTGAGCGTTGTAGGACAATGACCGGGCGTTATAGTTTCACTATAAATCGTCCCAATCAGTGCCCAAGAATCGGCCCATAACTGTGAGTAACAAGTAGCTTTTTCTGGATTTGGCGGAGCTGAGCTGAAATTCCGTGGATCGCAGAAAGGGCTGTGGGCGTGGTCTCGTCATCCTCCTTACTTTGGGGAGTGCGTTATGTCTGGGCTCAGCTGAAACAGGATCTGATCGAGATACAGGATTATGTGTTGGTGGGGAATTTGGGTACTTTGCCTATCCCCTACTACAAACGGCAGTCTTCCTGCGTCTTCGAGAGCTGCACAGAATGGGGCAGTAGTTTCGCCTATATTCACCATGCTGTTTGTGAAACTTCATCCTCGACGAGCGATTAGTCAATCAACCTTTTCTTACAGCCTTCTCATGTTCTTGTCTGGCCTTCCAACGGCCGAGAAACCCCAGGCTAAAAAATTCTATTTGATGACTTATGGGCCAAAAGCAAGCAACACCGATGGCGATGTATGGCAATATTATAGGGACTATCTTCACAGTACCTCAATCCTAATCCCATTTCCGCCGTTCCTGTATCGCCGCCTTCCCGCGATGGTCAAGTCCACTATATTTTTGGACTTGCCAATCTACCAGTTTGATGAAGCCGCAGATGGGGCAGCTGCAGTCAGAGAAGAAGAGGAGAGGCTAACGCGGTGATAGTAGACATACACCGACACTAGTGCTCCGCCCCGCTTGTCGCTGTAACAATGGAAGCAATCTTTGACCCTCAGATTGTTCGCCTGCCTCATGTCGATCCTCTCACAAAGTTACCAAGACGTTTTAATCATTTCCGGCGAGCAAGGCCTCTCACCGAGTTGGCCATGGTTTACGGGGGCGCCCATCATGCAGTGTGTGCTCTGATTGTCGCCCCAGATCTTGTGTTCTCATGTCAGGTTTGCATTCCAGGCTCCAGAGCCTGTGGAGTACGGACCGGTGTTGGTGGTTTCATCTTTTATTGGGCTTTCAGGAATATTCCTGAAATCAACACCGGAGATAGGATACTCTACAATGAGAGTGTTTTGATTTCTGTGTAATTGTTGTTGCCATGGACGTGACATTCACGTGGGTAAGGGTGTCAGCGACACCCGTGCGCCATAATCATTGATCATTGTGCCCAATTGCCAGCCATGACATTCCTGCTTCTTGCTACTTACCAACAACCATTTCCGAACTCTCTGTGAATTTTGTATTCTATATCTCTTGCCCTGGCTGGCCTATTGTGTAAATTATGGCCCTCAATCTGGAAGACCCAGCCGCTTTGATGTCGGCGTACGAGTCAATCATCAACAACGAGTTCAACTGGTATGTGCTTTTACAAAGCCTCCAGGTGCTTCTGAAATATTGAGGATGCTCGTGCTAGGTTGCTCTTGCATTATACATCTGACAACGTAAGTTCGGCGCTTATCTTGATGGGCGGAATTGCTGATTTGCCACAAAAAAGTTGGACGAGCTTTCGCTGCTCGCATACGGGGGCGATGGCTTGGAGGAGCTCAAGACCAAGCTTTACGATCTGGACCATGTGTATATTGCTTTCTACCGGGAGGAAGTAGACGTGGACCCAGGTTACGTCCTGATCAATTACATCCCACCTGCTATTTCGGGCGTTAGGCGTGGTGCGTCGTCTGTCTTTCGAAACGAGGAAATCATTTTCATAGTATTCTATCACACTATATAGCGCGTGCACTGGTACATTCGCGGAGGATTGGGCTTTTATTTAAGGTCAGTAACAGGCCCAAACCCATTGTTCTATTGTCCCATTGTCCTCATTGTTTCTAAGAAACACCAAACCATGTTCACCGTGGAAGATCTCTCTCACCTTACAGACACTTCCATCCATCAAGCCTTGGCTGAGCCAGAAAGGCCCCAATTATCCTTGTCATCAACATCACCAGTTACAACGCCAATGGGCCGAAGCTTCTCTCAACCAGCCCCCTCCTCGGAAAAGCCGCTCCCTATCCCGGGTCACGATAATGTGGCTCCAGTACGCCGAGTAGCATCTGAGGCAACACCCCCTCCCCCACCACCGCCCCACACAGAATTCCCCCACCACCACTCACCAACAGCCATGAAGCCACTGAACATATTCAACAATCTGCTCAAGCGGAAGAAAAAGCCAGAGATGGTATTCAGCGGGACACACAACACCGCATTTCTACCACCGCCGCCTCCCCCACCTCCCAAGGACAACACGTACCATTTACGTGCGGGCCATCGCCAAGTATCGTCCCAAGACTCCCAGCTACCGCCATCCGGACTCCCTCACGCCCTCTACCAGCATCGTTCGCTCAGCGTCTCCGAATTCGCTGTGGTATCCCATTTCCACAGCTCTGAAGACTTTTACCATCCTGAATCCAGTCCAATACCGCCACAGAAAGATCGGCAACCTGTGATTCAGTATTCCCTCCCGCTTAGTGGGAAATGGGCCACAACGGAAACTTCTGTGATCATGGACCCTGCTGAACGAACGCGGCGGCGGATATTGGCTCAGAGACAGAGGGAAATGGAGGAGAGAGACGCCCTTCGGCAGGAAGAGGAACGCCAAGCCGCGATAAAGTGGGAGAAGGAGGCGGTTATGCGGCAGGAGGAAGAGGAAGAGGCGCAGAGGAAAATCGCAATCGAAGAGGAGATCAAGCGGATTACTCTAGAGAGGAGACGGAAAGAGCGGCTGGAACGAGAAGAAGAAGACAGGAAATATAGGGAGCTGGAGGAGAAGAAGCGACTGGATCGTGAGCGGCGGGTGGAGGAGCATCGGAGGCTGGAGGAGTGGAGGCGGGAGCAAGCGAAGATTGTCGAAGACGCTGCTTTGAGGGCTGTGCAAGCGAAGAAGCAGGAGGAGGAGGAGCGCCAGAAAAAAATACGCCTTGCAGAAGCCAAATTGAAGCAGAGTGCGCAGTCGGCATCGCTGCTGGCCGGGTGGGTCACCGTGCAGACAGATCAGTCGCTTTCTTGGAAACGACGGTATTACAAGTTTGAAAAGGATACTGCCTACTTTTATCGCAGTCCGAAGGTAAGGGCTACGTCCGTTTTCGCCTGGGGTTCCATGTATTCAATTGTTTGTTTGGCAGGATACACAAAGCGCACTGGATTCCCTCGCGTTGCGAGGATTGCTGCAAGGGTTGAGGGAGTGGAATGAAGGATACGAGTGTCTGGAGGCTATCCCATTTTCGTTCGCCATCGAATTCAAAGATGGACGGGGTCCATGGTCCATGTTTGCTGATTCGGAGGAGGAGAAGGTATGTTGGCCAGCTCACCACTATTCTTGCTGATAATTTTCCAGTTCAAACTCTTGGGGTTGCTACACCATGCAGCGGGACTATAGATATTATTTTGTACATGTATTTATATGAACCATACCAGTGTTTTTTTTCTATACCCATATTGTTGAACGTTTTGTGTATGTTGCTTAGTCATGAACGGATAATTTGGATTCCTCTCTTTGCAACCACTTCGAATTCATCAAATTTGGCCTTTCCTTCAGCCATGGCGGGGCTTATTTCCCCCAAACCCGTATCATACCTGCAGCATAACAGCGGCCAGTACAATCCATATGCAAGGGGTCTTTCAGGGTTTGCAGAGACGCCACCCCCAATGCCCACAACATTGGCGCACCCTGTGCCTCATCAACCCGTGGGGCAGTTCATGACCACCACGAATGGAGTTGGCAACGCTGCTACACAGGAAGATGGCAAGATATATGGTCTAGTCATTGAATTGATGGATCCGAACACGAGGGAGGGCGCCTTGCTCGAGCTCAGCAAAAAGCGGGAGCAGTACGACGATCTTGCCCTGGTTCTCTGGCATTCGTTCGGTGCGTTTCAGAGCCGCATTTATGTATTTGAGCAGTTCTTCAACTTGGACTATAGGTATCATGCCTGCGTTGCTGCAAGAAATCGTATCTGTGTATCCACTCCTTTCGCCGCCAAACCTGACGGCGCATGTTTCGAATCGTGTCTGCAATGCCTTGGCTCTACTCCAATGCGTTGCTTCTCACTCCGAGACTCGGCAGCTTTTCTTGAATGGTAAGCTCCCTCTGTTAGTTCCACTGGTAATGATGCTAAGAGCTCTGTTTCAACAGCCCATATACCCCTCTTCCTATATCCCTTCTTGAACACAACATCCAAAACTCGCCCATTTGAATACCTGCGGCTCACTTCACTTGGTGTCATTGGCGCACTCGTGAAGGTATGTGCATCCCACGCTTGGTCCTCGTCAACCGTCTCACAGTATACGGTTCTTGGCTGGCAGCAAAATGACAACAATACTGTAATTCACTTCCTTCTATCCACGGAAATAATACCTCTTTGCCTCCGCATCATGGAAACTGGCTCAGAGCTTTCAAAAACGGTCGCAATCTTCATTGTCCAGAAAATTCTCCTGGACGAAACTGGCCTTACTTACATCTGTCACACCTATGAGAGATTTTATGCTGTTGGAACTGTTCTCAGCAACATGGTCAATCAACTTGTGGAGACACAAGCTGTCAGACTGCTTAAACACGTTGTTCGATGTTACCTTCGCCTTAGCGATAATTTGAGGTAGGACAAGCCCCATTGTATCTGTACACCAAACTGATGGAAGTAACCTTTAGGGCACGAGAAGCTCTGCGTGCTTGTTTGCCCGAGCCTCTGCGTGACTCCACATTCAGTGTGCTTTTAAAGGTGAGCACGATGTCGGTGGCCTAGAAGACCTTGCTGACATGACTTCCAGGGTGACATGGTGACCAAAAGATGCCTCACCACTTTGCTCAACAATCTCAACGAGCCATAATCAAGGACGAGTGACCTGGCCAGTCGTATGAGAACTTCATTTTCCAGTTGACATTCTTTCGCATGGTTTTTATTGTTTGACTGCAGAAGAGACAGTGTAAGAACTAGGAGGCGGCTGGCTGTGGCTAGATAATATATACTTGTATCACTTTGCAGAGATGTCTTGTCATATGTACAATGTCATAAATTCACAGATTGGACGACATTTCAGGTGTGGGAAGTAAGTGGTTTAAATTTAGCGGCACACCGTCGGACACAGCACTTACTAAGACCTTTAACCTCAACCATTACGACAACAACAACTATGAACTGGACTGCATGCGTTGCGTCCACTGATGACGACCCTCTCTGCTTTCACTCAACTAGCCACCCATTCTACTACTTTTCAAGGCCCCTCCTCATTAACAACGTCCCAGACAATGTCCTTACTCTCGCAGCGCCCATAATCGCTTACTGGACTCTCTCCCTCTTTTTCCATTATCTCGACATGTCTGGTTGGAAGTGGCTGGATAAATACCGAATACATGATTCTGCAGAAGTCAAGTCGCGGAACCTCGCAACGCGGTCGCAGGTCGTCTGGGCAGTTATATTCCAACAAATTATACAGACTTTGCTTGGATATTTCTGGTTGGAGGAAGAGGCGCATGCTGTCGATCCCGTTGCGGATATGCGACACCTGATGCTAACGTTGAAACCCGTGGTATGGCGGATGGTTCGTGAAAATGTGGGGCAGTCTGTCCTCCTTGATCTTACTCGCTTCCTGTACTGGTGGGGGATCCCAATTCTCCAGTTCCTCGCAGCAATGTGCGTATCGTCTTCTTCCCGTGGTTATGCATCTTGTTTGCCTTCCTATATTGAAATGCGGAATGTCCTCCAGGTTCATAATCGACACCTGGCAATACTTCCTTCATCGGCTCATGCACGTCAACAAGTTCCTGTACAAGCAATTCCACTCGTGGCACCACCGACTCTATGTTCCCTACGCGTTTGGCTCACTGTACAATCATCCTGTCGAAGGTTTCGTCCTTGACTCACTCGGTGCCGTAATGGCAGAGTGGCTCACGGGAATGACAACTCGACAAGCCATGGTCTTGTTCAGTATTTCAACACTCAAGACGGTCGATGACCACTGTGGATATAACCTGCCCTTTGACCCATTGCAGATGATCACATCGAATAATGCTGATTATCATGATATTCATCACCAGGCATGTTTTTACTTTTCGCTCAGGCTTGTGATCCGTTTCCAGCATGTTAACCTCAATATCAGGTGATTGGTATCAAATCAAATTTCGCTCAGCCGTTCTTCATTCATTGGGACGTGTTGTTGGGAACTCGGATGACCCGACACGACATTGAACTTCATCGCGAAAAGTACATGAAGGAAACATGAGCTCAACTCCTATATTAGTACTCTCCGCACGATTTACTTTGATCACATCCTATAGCTCACTTGGAGGATATATTATAATAGATGTATTGAAGTAACAAAGCCAATAATACATCGTGTATGTAAGGACTACCAATTTGCCAAGGCTGATTTTGTAAGTGGTACACTTTCCAACTCGTGTTCGTACTCGACCTCGACTCGTGGCCCCTCTAAGGAGAAAAATTGGTTGGATTTAAGTAGCATGAGGATAAACGTACTTTTTGGTTTTTTTTCGGGGCGTTTCTGTACTGACTTTGGTGCAGGAGCTTTCCGTTTCCCAAGCTGCGTTTTAGGTTTGATGTTTTCAGATTCACTGTCGTCGCCACTCCCTGAATCCTCATTGCCCTCGGAATCATCCTATACCACGACATTTCAGAAGTGAAAATCAATGAAGAAACCAGAATGCTCACCTCAGCATCCTCTAGATCGCTCAGTCCATCATCCTCATCTCCACTCACGTCACTGACAAACTCTCTATCACCCCAACCATCATCCATCTCCTCCTCTAGTTCTTTCTCGTCCTCCTCATCTGTCTCGTCGTCCAGCATATCTAGCTCTTCCTCCGCCTTACCCGCATCACCTCCATTCTTCTCCCTATCCAAAATCGCCTGCCACACTGTTTCGTTGACATTCAGCGGTGCATCACCATACGCCTTGGATTTCAGCCGCTCGATGAGTTCCTTTTCAATCGACCGCTCAAGGTGGGCAGCGGATAGTGCTTTACGTTCTCGGACTGCCTCACGCCTGTCAAGCTTTTTCTTCACCCCGATGAGTTTTGGTCTAATGGTCCAGAACACAAATGTCAACGAAAGAACAAAAATAAAACAAGGCAGAAAGCGCACTGTTCGCGTAGTTTCATCCGTCGCATCTTGATGAGATATTGTGTGATTTTGGTCACTCGCTGCTTGCATTTGTGAATTGTGAAATTTGGCCAATGAATAAGTTCACTATCGATCTGACAACTCTTGACTCTTGCCCCAAAGCAAAAAAGGGAAAGAGATGTAACGCTTACCTGGTCCAGAGCCTTTGAATAGCTATTTGACAGCTTGATTTTCTCCCACATGTGTGCGGGTGAATGTGCTCGCTCGATGGTTTTGACATATAGATAGACCACACCTAGCGAATTAAAGCCTGATCAGAAAAATAGATGGCCAGAGCCACACCCTCCTTTGTCATACCTTCCTTTTCGCGCACTGTCGCATATCGAGAGTTCGCCAGTGGACATGACTGGCGATTGCAGAGACCCGTCACGTTGTATTCATTTCTGCAGAAGTTTTGTGTGGTTGTCCTTTGGCAAATAAGAGTCGCCCATTTCAATAAGAAATTACAGGCCTTTGGTGGCCAAACTCACTTGACTTTGTAGGAGCAGAATTGGTGGTTTATCACAGACCAGATGACATCGTCGCTTTGCATTTTAAAATCAAGCACGTCTGCAATCTATAGACGATATACTTTTTCTGGTATTTGGCTAGTGCGTGCAGCGGCATGTTCACGTGCCGTAGGGCAGTCCCCAAGTCATTTCAATCTCGGAGCTTCTACATGAACGGCTTGAACATAGAATAAACATGGCCCTCCCCCCGCTGCGTCTCCTAGCCAACAACAAGAATATCCTAATATCCACGCTTAGATCTAATTATGTACGCTCGTTTTCTGCGACGACGAGCAGGCCAGACTTTCATTTCGACACACACCATTTCGTACAACGCTTGGAGCGGGAAGGGCTGAACCGCGCGCAGGCAGAGGGCATTATGTCAGCCATGGCAGAGGTCATCGATGAGAGCGTTCGGAATATGACAAGTAACATGGTTACGAAGGCTGATCAGGAGAAGGTGCGTTAAAGGCCCCCACTACACCTTCACAACACTATAATGCTACTACACTTCAGCATCATTACACCCAACAAGTCGACTTTGCGCAGATAAAGTCCGAGCTGCAGCTCATGGAGAAGAATGATCTCGCTATGATCAAAGCGGAGAACGATCGGCTCATGACCGATATTGAGAAGCTCAAGCAGCGGCTCAGGGAGGAAATCACGCGGACCCAAGCAGGTGTAAGGCTGGACCTTAATCTCGAGAAGGGCCGCATGAGGGAGGAGAGCAGTGGTCAGGAGCTGAAGATCAAGGAGGTGGATACCCGAATAGAGCAGGAAATCGCTGGACTGAGGACTGCGATTCAAGCATCAAAGGCAAGCTGCGGTATCTCTTCCCCCAAGATCCTCTCATGTTAATTTCTCTAATCAGGCAACCACACTACAATACCTGGTTGGATTCGGTGCGTCACCTTCACCCCTAACTTTTCTACCTATCTAATGGACTTATAGTAACGGGATGCTCTGCTCTGCTAATGGCATACATGAGATTTCGTGTTTAATACCTACACAAAGACAGTTAATTGTACATTATTCATGCAGCAACCCGCTAAACTTCTGGAGGGGCAAGGGCGATCATATTGAATTGAACACCCGTAGAGTTTGGGAGGTAGACATTCTTGACGACCTTAGCAGCGTCCTACGGATGATTCAAGGGAAATCCCCTAGCTAGTGCAGGAAGTCTCACCGTCAACAGGTCCTTGCATTCTCCCCGATCGACAGGCCCCACTCGTCGTCCATCCAACTCAATGAGGCGATTCTTTCCAGCCAGATTCGGATCTCTCGAGGAAGGTGCGGATACAAAACAGGTAAAATGTAGATTGGTGTCAAGATTTCTTGGTACTGCCGATTGTCCCGAAGATGCTGCTTCGGCGTGGACATTGGCGAAAAGAGGGGTAGTTTCAAGAAGCTTGGCTCGTTCGTCTGGTGTTTTGTCTGCAGGGCGCCACATGGTTTATAAGAATGCAGAGCGCGGTAACTTGGGCTCGCCTTTGCATGATTCTATAAATGCTGCGAGAGGACTTCCAGGGATGAGAGTTACATTGGACTAGTTAAATGCAGAACAGAAGCGTCAAAACATAGGATTATAAAAGGGGTTACTTACGTTCATAAGGGCATGTAAAAGCCCAATCGTTCCACAAGCATTCGAGATCTGCAAATGACTTCGCAAAATCTCGAAGACATATGCAGAGGCAAGCTCACAGTCTGTTTGATCCAGATGATTGTAGAGTCAACCATCGGTTGGCCCTCCTTTTTAATTTTTTCGTCGTCGTCTTTGTTCTTTGTGTCCAACGCCGCTGAGATTGGGAACAAGAGAATTACAGCCTTGACTGGTTGAGGCACAAGCCCAAGGAGCTGCGCGATGTGGAAAGTAAGTCACTGGTCGCCCTTCATGAAATACCAAGGGTTACCTCTGCGTCGAGCCCATAAACATCGCAGAACTGGTTTTGAGATGCAACAAGGCCGACTGTATTAGCCCACTGTAAATGTCTATCATTCCCCAGGTCAGGATTTGAGGTGATGACGACTTGCAGTGTTGAGAACCTGATTTGAGTTTTAAAGGTTACTTGCATATATGCGAGTCTGGACACTAGTACCTCCGGGTTGCTTTCGAGAGGGATCCATTTTGGCAGAGATGTCATTTGGCAAACAGAGAAAGGAGATGCCAAAAATAGCACAAATCTGTCATAGATATCACACGTGACGTCAATCAAACTGATTGAATGCTTTTTTTTTGCGATCCCACAAAGCTATTTTATAATGGCAACACTTCTACCACCACCAAAGCGCGCAAAGCTTTACCATGGCGTCCCAGAACCAGCACCAGAGAAGATTACACCGACGCCTAATGTTGTTGTCCAGTTCGTATCAGAAGAGGACGGCAGATCGCTCGCACCAGCTGTAAATCTGCCTGCAAATGTATCCAGAGAAAGTTTAGAGGCCCTTCTCAATAAGCTAACCCCAGAGGTTGGTCACATCCCTCTTTAGAATAGAATCGCGCCTAATAGAATGATAGGAAGACCCTGTTCCATTTTCTTTCCATGTCGCCCTTCCAGCGGATAGAAATGCACCACCAGGAGCACCAACTCGGATTGTAATCTCAAAATCACTTGAAACAGACGTCTTAAACCACCCATCCGAAGCTTTTACCCCAGAAGATATACTGGTCGTTCACTGTTCACCCCAAAGTATCTTTCGAGTCCGACCAGCAACGAGGTGTTCAGCAACTTTATCTGGCAAGAAACCGAATCTGATTGAAAATATGCATGTAATGCTGACCACACTTATACCACAGGGCATACCTCGCCCATTCTTTGCGCATCCTTCTCTCCTACAGGAAATCTTCTCGCAACCGGCTCAGGTGATACCCATGCGCGGTTGTGGGATCTGAACACAGAAACACCATCGCATGTACTCGTTGGCCACGTAGGCTGGGTATTATGTGTTGAATGGGAGGCGATGGAACGGAAATTGGCCAGTGGAGGTCATGATGGTCATGTAGGTTGTAGATCACAAATCACATCGCGATGCTAAACCCATCTACTTAGGTGCGGTTGTGGGATCCCAAATCCGGCAGTCCCATTGGGGATGTGCTGAAAGGGCACATGAAATGGATCACATCCCTCTCTTGGGAGCCGATACATATGTAACATCATGACTTTACTTCGCCCATCATAAATGCTTAATTTATCCCTAGAAATCCTACCGCCCCGCGACTCGCATCGTCGTCGAAGGATGGCACTGTCCGTGTGTGGTCCACACTCACCCGCCGAACAGAGTATACTCTTGGAGGCCATACTGCCAGCGTTAACATCGTGAAATGGGGTGGTGCATTTGGCGCACAAGGTGTTCTTTACACAGCTAGCAGTGATCGTACAGTTCGAATTTGGGATGCAGAGCAGGTTGGCAAAACCACTGACCTCATGCCTGTGATGTCTAACCGAATGTTGCGCTAGGGCCGACCCCTCATCACGCTGAAAAACCACGCTCACTGGGTTACCACTCTAGCACTGAATACTGACTTCGTGCTACGGACTGGGCCCTTTGATCACACTGGCAAAAAACCAACATCAGACAAGGAAGGTGAGATGAATGAATTTTGTCATGGACTTCCCCTCAGCTCACAACCGTCCTACTGTAGCCCAAAGCTTAGCCAAAGAACGCTATGATACCCTTCTGCGCATCACACCAGAACTACTCATCTCCGGTTCTGACGATCACACACTCTTCCTTTGGTCTCCTTTCCCATCATCGTCTCCGTCATCACCTTCAGCATCCTCATCCAAACCAGTCGCACGTCTGACGGGACATCAGCGACAAATCTCACATGTTGCATTTTCTCCTGATGGGCGCTGGGCCGCATCAGCGGCATGGGATAATAGTGTTCGCATCTGGGAAGGAAGAACCGGGAAATTTGTTGCGACGCTCCGGGGCCACGTAAGTGCAGTGTATCGACTAGCTTGGAGCGCGGATGGCCGCATGCTGGTAAGCGCGAGCAGAGATAGTACCGTCAAGGTTAGTGGGTTATTAGATATCTCTATTCGCCCCACTTGGTAATGGTGATCATGCCAGATATGGGATTTGAAAACTTATAAAATCAAAGTCGATCTTCCCGGCCACACGGACGAGGTGTATTGCGTAGATTTCGTTGCTGACAAGGTTGTCAGTGGAGGGAAGGACCAAACCCTCAAAATGTCAGTTGCTAACTCTGCTTATATTTTGCATGCATTTCTGACCACGTCGTTAGATGGAAAAATTAGAAAGTTATTATTGTATATCATCAATAGTATTATCCCAATAGGTCTCCATCCTGTACACTGTGGTCACTCTTGGTCGATGGCGCAACAGTCATTATCCCTCTTATCGTCATTTGGTAGCGCAGCACGGTATGATAAATATGAACCTCGGGCCCAAACTATTTTGGATGCGATATCATCACTCGCTCACAAGTAACGCGCCCCCTCCAGGAATGGAAAGGATGGGTACAACTTCAGCCACCAATGCTTCCCTCCTACCACGATGCATCCCGTGGCCGTTTTATTTTTGGTGTTCGTGAGTGAAATGAACCCTGACAATATCTCGAATAGTTCTGCCGAAGTGCTTAGGTGCTTGCCACAGTGGTCATAGAAGCATTCGAAACAATACAACCTCATGCTGCCTGAGAAGAAGCCGCACCAGATGCCGGCTCACCATTATTTCAAGGGCAGCTTGTGTCCCAGCAAGGCCCCAAACTACGATCATGGTTGACACAGTATCTACACCAACCAAGGCCATTAAACATGTTCCAGCCAGAGTATATACCGCGTTTCCCAACACAGCTTATCTGTTACCTTCAGATGAACGAGAAAAGCTCAGGTAAGGAATTCTACTGCTGCCAGTTACAACACTTATTCGTGCCCAGGTTAACGAGACAGCACAACGTTATAAAGGAAACCCATGACGGCAAGATCATCTTCCCGCCTGTTACGATAAAAGAAACAGACAAAGTCCTGGATTCGGCAACGGGAAGTGGTATGTCCAATCACTAGCGCCGTACTGTAACAATCCACGTTGACACATTCTGTTCCAACTGGCTTTCAGGCGAATGGCTGCTCGACGCGGCTACAGTCTTTCCTAAAGCCACGCCCATGTACGGGATTGACATCGAATCCCACTTGTTCCCCGACCCATCCACTCTCACCCCCAACATCCACTTCCAAGTCGCTTCTGTCGTCGCGCTCCCCCGCGAATGGAGCGATACCTTCATACTCATTAACCAGCGGCTCCTCATGGCCGCGCTGAAGCGCTCTGAATGGGCCGCCGCGCTGCGCGAGTTGTACCGCGTGCTCGTGCCTGGGGGCTGGGTCCAGCTCACTGAAGCCGGCCTGTGGCAGTCAGGCCCGGTCAGCGAGCGACACAAGATCCTCTATTTTGGGGTCGCCGACGCCCGCGAGCTATTCCTCGAGTGCTCAAAGCATTTCCCGGAGATGCTTGCTGAGGCTGGGTTCGTGAACGTGCAGGTCCACGACGGTATCGGACCATTGGGCAAGTGGGCGGGAAAGCATGGGGAGGAACAAAGAGACAACCTGATGGAGGTGTGGAGGGGCATGAAAACGCCTGTCCTGAACACGGGAGGCTTCGGTATCGTGGATTCTGCGGAAAGCTATGATGCGCTGCTGCATGACATTGAGAGGGAGTATGACGAGATACCAGGAAGCAAGATCCATTGGGTAGTAACGTGTGCGCAAAAGCCCCTCCATGTATAGTCGCCGTTCACGGCACCGCGTTGTCCCGCGGAACCACTGACTCGGCCCTCAGTATGATACTCTTGAGCAGACTAGCAAAAATGTAGATCATTGATAAGGTTGTGAGATGAGGTATAGTAGTAAAGGAGTGGGGACTAATATGTGAATAGGATGAGGAACTGAGGGTGTCAGGGATGCGGATGCTGGGCGTCCATTGTTTGTGGTCCGTTGACCGGAGAGAGAAAACACGTAAAAGGATATAAGAATAGTGTCAGACCAGTAGGAAACGGGTAGACTTGTTGGAGACAGGGAGGGAAAATGCCAAGCTAGCCTGGGTTACCGCTGACGAACCATAGCTGAAGCAATCATAGAGGGCCCCATCATGTGCAAAACATCATATGCAAAACGGTCGCGCACTCCCAGGCTATTCCTTCAACATGGATTCAACAAGGCAAGACTGCCTCAGACAAGATCGAAGCCTCCAATAATTGTGCCGCCAGTTCACGCGCAGCACGATTCTCAAGGCGCCTGCGATTACGACGGCCTCCCCTTGGTCGACGAAGTGGGGAATCGGGGGAATCAGCCGCACAGACTATCGGCATCATATAGGAGCGATAGGGCCCCGAAAAATTTCGAGGAATAAATACCGGCGCACCGCCACTCAAAGCAGTCGGCAAAGGAGGAGCGGCCTGCTCTAGCCTGTAGATGAGCTCGTCTATATAATCTCGAGGTGTGCCTGATTTGGGTTCGGTTGGAGCCAAAATCGGTGCTTCAACATGGGTCGTGGAAGAAGAAACAGAGTCTAGAAATTGTTCAGTTGGCTCAAGCTCGATCGCTGTGTCACCATTTCCTCCGAAAGACAACTTTTAGAGGTTGTCAGAGGCGTGATAGATTCTAAAAGCATGCAACACAAACTTCGGTTATTGGCGAGGCGGCGGCTTCGCAACATGAGCATGGATAGACCTCAAAATATGACGCCATAAAACTTTGAAGATCGTCGTGGCTGACCAGCAGACGGGACCATCGCCTGCCAAGGTAAGCCTCGCAATATTGAACAAGATGTTTGTAGCAGCCAAGACCCAGCGTTAGCACATGGTCGATAATGCGTTGGATGCGGGATTCGTGAATGCGATGCCTTGTGGGGGAGGGCAAGAGTCGGGATCTAACAGAGACAAATGGGTCGTCGAGCACACTCAAGAAATAGGTGAAGAGGGGGTCCCGATGACCATTAAAGGCGGTTTCTGCGACGTGTTTGTCCAACTCGGGAACGATCCAATTTTTGACGACTGGCTTGACGGCTAAGTCCAAGTTGGCTGATCTCAAGAGTGTCATTAGGGATCCGGACGATTTATCTTGAACGCAGCAGGCTGTAGGCGAGCGGGGAATAATCATTCTCCTGGACATAAAAGCTGAGGCCTTGGATAGTCTGTGCGTGATGGTGGCGGTATGAGATGAAGCATTATAAATCAAAATTCAAGCCTATATGTATACAATTGGTTTGGTTTGGTTTTGCCTCTCACTAACTTGAAGATACGCTGCAATGACTCCTTGCTGTTCCCACTCCTCACAGGGTTGTGGGATTTTACGTGACGGATGACAGGTGAAGGACTTGTCACCACTCTTTCCAGATCAACGACAATGCTGTAGCCACTGAATCGCATAACTTAGGGCGCCCCCAGAATCTTCAGGCCCCAATCTTTCACCTTTACGACGATCTCTTTATCATGGTTTTCCTCATAAAGCAGACCTTTGTTGCGATTCCAGGCGGATTCGGGGTTCAAATTGTAGGGGTACTCCCAAGTTCGATTACCGCTACCGCCGCTGGTCACACGGTCGAGCATCTCGCCTCTCAAGTGTGCGCTCGATGGCGAGATGTCGCATTACCTTTCCCTGGCTTGTGGACTCCATCACACTGGATGAACGGAACTTGCGATAGAACCAAGAACTCTTTCGACGTTCGAAGGGTGTCCCAATATCAGTTGCTTGTTATGATGAAGGATACTTGAAGTTCAGCTACATGCAGAACACATACCACAATTACGTGCGTATCATGACCCACGACAAATGGAGATGAAGAAATCCGTGGCCCAACTTGAATGCATTTGCATAGCATGGGGTAGTCACGGTGCTTCCACGCGTGTTCCCCTCCGCGCTCTTACAACCCAACCCCGTATCCCTCCCTTCCGATATTAAAACCACCTATCTTCTCAGAATTAACTTTTTCTCTTACTACACCAAGGATATGGTATAGCATACCTCCTCGATGTCCTGCGCGAAATGCCCTCAGTCTTATCGCTTCAATTTAAATTAGTCATCCAGTACGGTGGTGGGACCTGGGAACACTCCCATTCATGGGCATCCAGCGGCGTAGGCCTTGGGCATATGGGACCGCCTCAAAACCGCCACCCCCCTTCTGACTCATCTTGCTCTGAATCCATCCTGCCGATTTACTATCTGCTTATCCGGAGAGGTGGCTTGTCCAAAAGTTTCTTGGGAAACGTGGTGATATCGACAAAGCAGATATCCCAGAATATCCTCCACAGTGCCATCGTCTCGGAAAATACCCACTTGCACCGCGGCACTGACTACCGCCCTGTCACAGTCGGCAACAAATCGCCAGTGATATTCCCTGGGAATATACATTGCCCCATCCAAAATTTCGAGCCGTTGTTTAGACTAACCAGAATGGACAACGTGGTCCAAAATTTCCTGGGATACCCCATCTCGGGGACCCATTTATTGCGCAGGGTGTTTGGCTGCATCTCTCCCCGGTCTTTGGTTCTGTCTTATCCTCAATCAAATCTCTCACTGAGGATTTACGACAACATCAGCCTTGCTTTATTTCCGATGTACAAACTACAAAGGGTGATGGTACTGGTTGTAGATGGGCCCACCATCTCCTACTCCCTCTCCTCGATCAACCGGAAAACCGGACGCGCATATGCTGCTTCCCATGCCGAAGACACTGATTGATGTCAGGCTCAATGAGGACTTCGATGAATTGATGTTTCTGAAATGGCGGGTCAAGGCCAACTCGAGCATCGTTAGTCTCGAATTTCATCAATACTGGGATGGTGGCACTATACTCGGCATCACACCAGGTCGGCGTAGAATTTGGAGGAAGTGGCGCCATGTCTCAAACTCTATCATATCTACAACAGGGTCCTCTTCGAGACAGCTTGTGAACCAGCCTCCGAGAGCGAATATTGTTAACTCGAGCCGTTCATCGAGTGAGCGAAAACGTGCGCCCGACAAAGTCCAAGATGCTAGTGTTCAAACTCCTTGATGGAAAATATCGCCATATGGTCAGGAGGGTTTTTCCATGAATGAAGAAGCCTGAGTGTTGGGAGTTCCATACCGACAACGTGCGTGCATCGAGATAAGGCAATGCTATGTGCATTAGATCTTTGCCAAATAGGATTTCGCCGAATGACTTATGGAATAAGGAAGGTCCTCCATAGTTTTATCACTGACCACGGTCTCCATTTGGTGCAAGGGGCTCATGTGAGTGGTGGATATGCGGATGGGTGCCTTGTTTTATCATTTATGCTGTAGTCTGCTCAGCCTAACTTCTAAATCTTTCAGGCGATGGTAGTTCAGCTCTCATGGTCGCAAATGCCTGTGGGCCTCGGTCTCATAATCCCCCACCTACTCAATGAGCACGAATCACTAAGCATCCGTGCCGGTGAATAACAGCTGAACTGGGCGAGCGGAGTGAGAGAGAGTTAACGGATGGGGACCAGATGGGGGGGATAGAGCGCTGTGATTTCAGGCCAAGAGCTCGATCCTGGACAGAAGGCCGCCCAACTTAAATACGTTGGGAAACTCAGCATCGCCTAGTAACAAATTGCTGCAATGCCAGGCAAGAAGCTGTTTGTGGAGGACCTACTGCCCATCGACCACGACAAGTCATGGGTCTACACCTCGTTCGCAAACTCTGTATACCTCTTGCCATCGGATCTGCCCGAAAAACAACGACTGAAGGCGCAGCACGCTATCATAAAAAAGGGGTTCGGTGGCAAGATCCTCTTCGCGTCTGTCGCCCTGCAAGATACCGACAAGGTTTTGGACTCGGGAACTGGGACTGGTATGTCTGGCCCACGTCAAGTGCAAATTTTAGCCTGATACCCTTCCTCCCAAGCTGAATGGCTCCTCGACATGGCAAATAGCCTTGCCACCAAACCAACCTTGTATGGGATTGACATTGAGTCCCGGCTCTTCCCTGCCGCGTCCACCTACGCACCCAACCTTCACTTACGAGTGGGCTCTGTACTTGCCCTTCCCAATGAATGGAGCTCTACATTCAGGCTGGTCAACCAGAGCCTCCTAACCGCTGCGCTACGTCGATCTGAGTGCCGCGCTGCGCGAAATATATCGCGTCCTCGTCCCTGGCGGGTGGGTCCAGCTGACTTAGCCGGGAGTCAAGGGAGAACAGTGGAAGTCGGGTCCAATCTGTGAGCAGTTCGTTTCGTTGTGGCCGAGGCACGCGAATTGTTCAGCGACTGCGTGGCGCACGTTCCGGAGATGCTCTCCGATGCTGGCTTCGTCAATGTACAAGTCCAAGGATTAGTGGGGCCTATCGGAAAATGGGCTGGAATAAATGGTACCGAACAGCGGGAAAACATGATGGGAGTATGGAGGGGTATGAAGACGCCCATCTTAAATACAGGGGGATTTGGGATTATTAGTTCTGGTGAGGAGTACGATGAGTTGATGGACAACGTCGAGAGAGAATATGATGAGAACCCTGGAAGCCAAGTGGGCTGGATTGTCACTTGGGCACAGAAACCATTACACGCCTGTATAGTGGATGGTTCTTGTATTGGTTAAATGATGTATAAAAAAATTCCGGTACGGGGAATCGAACCCCGAGCTGCCGCGCAACATTTTGATTGAAAGGCGGCAATGTTAGCCGTTACACCATACCGGATTAATATTTCAATGTAAGTTTTGTCGTAGTTGATCCACTCACTAAGTCTGTGATATTCATGTTGAATAGACGACGCCATACAGAGCAAGAGAATTACAAAGGCAAACGATTTCATCAGACTGTAAAAGCGAGCTGAGCGTGAGCAGAACTTGGTGCAATGTCATTCATACCATTGGTTATCTCCTAAGATTATTGGGCTTGATCAAAGGTCTGCTTTATAACGCAACGTATGCACGATTCTTACAACCAAGGAGGGGATGGGACGAGCTGTTCAGAAGCTGCCCTACTCATTATATATGGCGAGAAGATGGCAGAGGCCCATCGCATGACTTGGAAGCCCTCTCCCTACATATTAGCAATGACGGAGTTTTCGTAATAGAAGGTCGGCGTCGGGAGTTACAGAGGCTACAGGACCCAGGCGGTATCAGAGGAAATCTGGGAAACATGTATGGAATTGTATGCATCGTGACTCAGCCATGAGAGTGGTGGGCGCTTCTGAACTTGAACAGCCTCTGACATAGACCGTGACCGCCCAGTCCATACGGTTCATATTCTCGCTGGTGGCATCCAGTGCGAATCATGGTCTGCTTCGTATATTCTGGCTCTTCGTGCGATATCTGTTTAGAAGGATTCAGTCCAGGCGTCAAGGACCCCTGCGCTATAGCCTGTGGTCATATATTCTGCCCTGAGTGAGTTTGGCATCTGTCGCCGACGACTCTAGGCTTGTCATTGATGTTATGTAGCTGTTTAGAGTATTTCACATTCTGTCCAATGTGTAGAACCGCTTTTGATCCCCATTCATGGGTTCGGCTACGCCTTGATAACGTAGAACACCCCTCTACTGAAAAAGCAACAGTGCCGAACGCTGTGGAGGTCGAGGCAAGGCGCCTCCAAGAAGTCTGCACAAGCGTGGCCCATGAAAACTCTACAGAAGTTGAACTACGTCAAGCGATGACTGAGATTCGCGCATTCCTCTACAGGCAGCCCCAGAATTCGGTGAGGTTTTTTCCAGTTGTAGTGTGCATTGAGTCTGTGTTGTTCATCCATATCATTCTGAACCTTTTTAGTTCCCTGATCTTGCAGTCCGTCTTAAAATGATCACCCATCTTTATGAAGTGAAGATGCAACTTCTTTCACAAAGCCATACGATGCAGGATATGGAGGTCCAGCTGGTTACCGAGAAGGCAAAGTGGGAGCAAGCCATCAAAGCCTTGGAGGAAAGACATACCTATGAACGAGAGACCTCCTCCGCCATGGAGAAGATTCTGCAAGACCACGTTTTAAAAGCGCACGCAGCATATGAAACCATGGTTGGGTAAGTAGCTGGTAACGATATGCGTATTTTTAGTTGATATCATCCTTCAAAGACAGGTATGCAAGTCAATCGCAATCGTCTCCGCTAGTGCATCCTTAGATCAAATTTTCAAGTACAACTTCGTTTTGAAAGAGTGGTTGCAATTGAACGAGGAACTTGTACGCCTTCGAATTCCAGTTGAAGCCAGTAACATTGATGTCAACGCTGCAAGAAGCCCAGTGCTTGACCAAACGAAATTGGAAGGTGCAGCATTGAAGGATGATCCCAACTCTTATCTCATCTCCCCACTTCCCAAGTTCACTGGAGGGCTTCCTGCTGAATCTTTTCCGCCACCTGATGTCGGAAAAACTGCCTCCCCATCGCGGCAATATGAACGATCAATTCTGTTCTCAAGCGAGGATCACGATCGGCCCCACTGTAATGTAACTGGCCATCCAACCCACTGCCAGTGCCACTCTTTTTCACCCTCGTCAACGCAACGTGCGTCTGCGGAGCCTAATACACTTCAACGAACCTCCGTTCCTCCGTCGCGATCGCGATTGGAAGATCTTGTGCACGGTGGGAGCTCAGACCTGCGGAATGCATCCACACTCTATTCTGCTTCATCCCGCGTGCTCACGTCTCAACGCACACAATGGGAAGATCCTTCTTCACGGTCATGCTCTCCAGGTGTAGCATCACGCCAAACGCCATCACCCGTACCATTATTAGTCCCCCCTCCAACTGCCCCACCCTCAAATCTACGGGGGCCCCTTGCAACAAGCAGCGCCAGTAGTGCCGCACGGGCCTTTGAGAGAGCTCGAAGAGAGCGGCAGCGAGCGGAGGAGAAACAATTGCGCGCTCAGAAGGAAGCTTCGCGACCGACGAAAAATACCCATGTCCATCCAAGCCCAGGTCCCTCTCTGTTGAACGGCAAACCTGAGTGTCAGCCGTACCCTCCGACGGCACTGCCAATACCTTCAAACCCTCTTCGCGTATCACAAACCCCGCCCGCCCAAACCTCCCATTCAACCTCTGTTGATATAACAGAAACTCGTGAACAACAGATTACCCATCCTATGAGACCAGACCATCTTATAAATGGACAGCCTCCAACCAAGGCCATTAAATATCGCCATCCTGGCCTCCGTCATATACAGCAGCACATAATAACACATCTACTATTGCTCCGCGTTCTAGGAATGAAGTCACCATCTTTGCTTTAATTCCATTGTCACACCGCCCAGGCTCATGCCATCTGACCCGCCCAGACGAGTCTTACCCCCAACGGCCGCCTGTGCAGCTCCCGCCTCACTGAATCCTCATCATGTATCCTATTATCCGTCCTATTTCTTCATAGAATGTGTGGTTATCTCATTCGAGCCTTCGTATCGCTTTGCTTTCCTCTCCCAGTTTCCTCTCCATGTTTCCTCTCCATCAATGACCTTGTGATTGTTTTGCGGACCGCCTTGTGCTCTTTGATTACTCAAACCAGATATTTGCAAACCCTGTAGTATTACTGTTGAGACCATCACGTACATGTATTCTAGTAATCCCCAGTGCAGGACTGCGAACTATCGATCGCTCCAATTGACTCTTGATAATAATCACAAATGTAATCTCTCATACGTCAATCGGATATGGTGTAACGGCTAACATTGCCGCCTCTCACTTGTGTTGCGCGGCAGCTCGGGGTTCGATTCCCCGTATCCGAATTTTTTTTTTATAACTTCGAAATACACTGCTGCCCATGACGCACAGTCACGACATATTGTTGTGGTCAATGATATTCCCTCTTTCGCATTTAAACGCGTTATTGAAGGGACGGAAGCAGGGCGGCTGAATGTGTATAGTCAAGATTGCAGCCCCATCCTTGCGAGCGAGCAGACATGGGTTTTTTCAGCCCATCGAGATTATGTCGAATAGAGACCAATTGAACGTTGGTT
>JASFDG010000061.1:8753-22516 GCA_036937095.1 Phaeolepiota aurea
TCATGAAACTAACCGTGATTCATCAATACAGGCTGGGGTGAGGAACTGGACAAACTCCTACGCCCAGTGTCCAAGGAAATACCTGGAATCAAAGGCACGAAGGAGTTGACTGAGAAAGGCACTATCTTACACCCCAATCTTCATTTTGCCTACTGATCCATCTGCCTTTCTGCATAGAATGGGAAACACTCGAACCTGAAGTCATCTCATTCCTTGAGGATCATAAGGAACTGAGACTCGCGAAGGAGCGCCTACAAGTATTAACCGGAAGATTCAACCATCTCACCAACATATTGAGGCATACTCGAGGGCGGGAGCTCGAACCCAATCCCGCAGATTACCTGCTTATGCAACCGTTCCGATCCCTGATCTTCGATACTCCAATCAACCAGGCCCTGGATTTGGGCGCCTTCGTAGAACTCAGAGGCCAGTGCAAAGAGCTTGCGGTACAATTTAACACGGGGCGAGATGAATTTCTACTGGGGCTGCTGCCCAAATCTGAAGTTTCAAGCCGCGGTGCTAAGAGAAGGAAAAAAGCAGCCTCGGCCTCGGTTGTGAAGGCAGTAGCAGAAGACCCATCGCGTCTGTGGCTCGCCACTACATTATTCCGCTGCCGCTGGTGCACAGATCCGATCACATACCCTCGTGTGCTGGCGCATAAGTGCCTGACAGCTTTTCGCCAGCCGTCCGACAAGGACGAGGAAGATGAAAGTGACTACAATTGGCGAGATGCTGTACCCCCAGAGAATCGGATGGCACCATGGAATGATGGCGGGGACCAGGTCACTTTTGACGAAGAAGCATCGAAGCTGGCGCGCTTTTTCGTCGCGATGTGTGGCAGAGATCCAGACACGGTGACAATAGACGAGATGGATCAGGTTGAGCAGCGGATCGAGTGTACGAGATGTATACATCCAGTGCAGGGGCGGTTGGTCATGACTTGGAGGAACGCCGTGAGTCTGTCCCCTCCTCTGAACTGTGCTCAAGGTGCTCATTCAATGGGCGTGCCCCGGTAGATTCTACATGAGTTGGATGCTCATTATGGTGACTTGGATTTCAAGAAAGGATGGGCGAAACTCAGCGAGGAGGAAACCCATGCCGTGCACGGGCTGGAAACCACAGCGCGCAACAAGCACCCGATGCACTCCAGTAAACGTAACAAGAAAATGTGCGTAACATAAGCTCTCGCCTCATATCATCCTTACTTCGGAGCTGACGGGAGAATAGCGCAAAGTCATCCTCATCAACCGCCGCGGCGGGTGCAAGAGGACTTGATATACCAATGAGACAACCACCCCATCCAGTTCGAATTTAAGAATAATGGTGTAACGATATAAATTTGAATAATATACAACTGGACCTTTAATGGACAAGGGGTGAAGGCAAACTCAAAGAGCGATTATGCGGGAGCGTGGATTTGACTGCTGGCAAGTGAAGCAGTTGGCTTAAGATGTAGATTTGAAATTTGAACCCACTAAATTAAACGATGAAACAGGGTTTCAGAACTCATCCTCCTATCATCAGCACCACGGCTGGATATTTTAGCAATGCAAGGGCTTTACCGTGCAGAGAGCCAACGTTGCTCTGCACGGATCAGAGCCATGGAGGAAGAAAAAAAGAACCGTCACCAAGCCGATCAAGCACCGCCACCCAGGAAAAAGGCGAGAACAAACACCGCCGACAAGAAATATGGAGCTCAGGCGCGGAGAGCTTCCAAGCGGCCCCGTGGTAGGCGTAGCGAGCCCACGGGGATGGCAGCTCTGCCAATGGAACTGCAGCTCGAGATCCTTCGCCATGCGGGACCCCGGGAGCTTCTCGCGCTCGCGCGGGTGGACAAAGAACGGCACGCCATCCTCCTGGCGCCGTCAATGAAAAATGTCTGGGAGAATGTACGTCGCTGTGGCTCCTGGGTTCCTCTCATAATCAGGTACTGAAAAGGGGTTTATGTTGTCTAGGCATTGGCGCGGGTTGTGCCTACGCCACCGCCGCCTTGCCCTCCCGATATGACAGCAGCACGGTATGCGCACCTGCTGTTTAGCAATTTCTGCTCTGTAAGGAATTCCGATCCCCCAATTGGCTCGTATACGTCTGCTCAATGTGCATCCCTAGTTCTGTGCGTCGCCGCGTGGGTATATGATGTTCTTCGAGGTGCAGCTCCGGTCTTGCAGGTCATGCCTATTCAAAGAGTATGACAATAGCCAGCCCAATGTCTTTGTCATTAAGCTGAGGTTTCACAGATTTGTAACACCAAGGGATCTCCAATATGTCGATGGGACACAGTGGTTGTGTACGCGACTCGAACAGAAGTCTAGATGTAAGCGGCGCAGCGCGCACTTTAGCATCTTCTCCCATCGGCATTGCTGAAGTACCATTCTTTACAGCTCGTGGCGCTATCTATCTGAAAAGCGAGTACCAAGAGGTGTCTAATAACCTCAAAAAACGAGAAGGCGACCTTGGTGATCGCTTTAGGTATCAGCAACAACGGAGAGTGGACATCCAGATGCATCAAACGGTGCGTCCTTTATAAGCAACATTGGAGAGTAACATGTGCTTATTATGGCTTGTGCAGCGTGCAGCTCCCTTTGTGAAATTGCGAAATGGTGTAGGGCAGGAGGAAGCGTGGGATGTATACCATATCCTTATCCAGCGTCGTGCATTGTGGGTGATTTAGGTTAAAAATTACACCTCGCACATCCTCATTTCCCACCCATGTAGCATTCAAAAAAAACTGAGCGAGACGGGTAAGCAGCTGTGGCACCTAGTGATCCTCGTTAATGAAACACGTTTCAGGACTTATGGAAAATTGGGAGTGGGAGTTTACCCATCTCTCACCTCAAGCCCTTCTCAACCTACCCAGTCGTCGAGGATCAGAGCCTCTCACGGATCAAGGTCAATCGATTTGATTTACTAGCACTCACTAAGTTTGCTAAATGATTGCTGTGCTACACAGAATGGGAAGCCCTCAAGCCCGATATATTAGAGTATCTCGCGGGCCAAAGGACATCACGTTTGGCAAGGGAGCGCGTAGTAATGTTGAACAGCAGGTTCTGGCTCTTATCAACGGTCTTTCCCTTAAATAAAGGCTTTGAGGCTAAGGACGATCTCGAGCCTAACGCTGCGGACCTTGTGCTAATAAAACCGGTTCGTACCATCATTTTCGACACACCTATGCACCACAACCTCCATCAGCCATGCTTCAGTGGTGAATTCGGAAAGCGCCGCGAGGACCTTGTTGCAGAATTCAACAAATCTAGGCACGAGTTGTTGGCGGGCCTCTTGCCTCCGTCAAGGGCTTCGAATCACAGATCCAGTGGGAGATCGACTGACCGATTTAAACTTGCAACAACATTTTTCCGCTGTCAGTGGTGCAAGGATCCGATTTCGTACCCCCGCGTGCTAGCACATGGATGCCTGACGAAGTATCACGAGCCTGCTGATGGTGAAGAGGATAAAAGTGACTACAACTGGCGCGATGTGGTCCCTCGCAATGTGATGCTTGCACCTTGGAATTTTGGCGGTGACCAAGTGAGTTTTGATGAAGAGGCCTCGGCCGTGGCTAGAGTGGTCATCGCGCTGTGCGGTAAGGATCCAGAGAGGGTGACCACGGATGAGATAGACAAGCTGAGTGTACGGGTCGAGTGTAAACGGTGCGTCGATCCGGACCGAGGTCGCCTGGTCATGACGTGGAGAAATGCGGTCAGTTTTTGCCATTATCCTGTGATCTTGCGCTGATTAGTACCAAAGATTGTGCATGAGCTGGACAGCCACGGTGATGAGAATGTCAGGAGAGGGTGGGCCAAAGTCAAGGTTGGCGATCTTGAGAAGGTGCATGCGCTGGAAACAAAGAACGAATCCAGAGACAGATGCCATCGTGTGACTAAGTGCTGTCAATGCAAGAAGAAAGTATTGCAGCGTCAGCAAGAAAACCATAGGCGACAGCATCAGAAGTGAGTTATTTTCCTGCAAAAATCACCAGGGCTCATATTTTTGGTTCAAGCTATTACACACCAGAGCAGGTGGAATTTTGTGTTCCACTGGACGTTCCGATGAAGCGGGCGCCTTACCCTGTGTGGATCCGTTGATTGTAGCTAGTGCAGAGTAGTGTACAAAAGGGATAACTTCGCGCAGCCAGCCGATCCAGTGTACATAAGTAACCACCGTCCTTGCTTACTTCGGAGCTGGCGGGAATATAAATCAAGCTTGTCGTCTGATTGCGTTATGCACGAACTTGTGAAAACTACCATGCAATTCGGATACAAAAGCAATCATGTAACTAGACTTTGAACCAACAAGGAAGGCAAGGGGGAACAGGTTGGGATCAGCGTCAGGAACGAGCATGTGTTCAATTGTCTTGCTCCATCGAAAGTCTGATGCGGCTCAAAATTTGAAAATTTTAACAATAAGACGGGTTGTTTAACTTCATCTCTCTCTGCCCCCCACAAACTGGATATTTGGGAAATGCAAAGCCTTCCCCATACCCATGCACCGACACGTTCCTCTGCACGGATCAAAGCCATAGAGGAAGAAAAACAGAACCATGTCTCCCCTGAAGCAGATCCAGCACCCCCACCCAGGAAAAAGGCCAGAAAGCACGCCGCTGCAGATAAATCCGGAGTTCAGGTGCAGGGCGCCTGCGAGCCCACGGGGATGGCAGCCCTGCCGATGGAGCTGCAGCTCGAGATCTTTGGCTATGCAGGGCCCAGGGAGCTCCTCGCGCTCAAGTGGGTGAACAAAGAATTGCACGCCATCCTCATGGCGCCGTCCATGAACTTTGTCTGGGAGAACGTACGTTTGCCGTGGCTCCTGTGTCCTGCTGATTACCAGGTACTGAGAAAGTTGTTTAGGCATTGGCGCGGGTTGTGCCTACGCCGCCGCCGACTTGTCCCATCGATATGACAGCAGCACGGTATGCGCACCTGCTGTTCAGCACATTCTGCTCCGTAAGGAAACCCAATCCCCTAAGTTGTACGTCTGCTCAATGTGCACTCTCTAGTTCTGCGCGTCGCCGCATGGGTACATGATGTTCTTCGAGGTGCGACTCCGGTCTTGCAAATCGTGTCTATTCAAAGAGTACGACATTAGCAATCTCGATGTCTTTGTTGTGAAGCTGAGGCCCCACAGGTTTATAGAGTCAACAGATAGCCAGTATTCCTACAAGGATAGGGTTTTTGAGTTGTGTACGCAGCTCAAACACAAGTCCAGATGTAAGCAGCGCGTCGCGCACTTTAGGGCCTTCTCCGCCATCGCTGAAGCACCGTATTTACAGCTCCCGGCTTTATTTGTCTAAAGAGGGAGTGCGAAGAGGTGTCTAATTGCCTCAAACAACAAGCGGGCGACATTGTTGGTCGAGTTATGTATGAAAATCGGCAGAGAGAGGTCATTCAGCTGCGTCACATAGTGCATCCTCAAGTAACATTGGGGTGTAACATGCGCTTATTATGGCTTATCTAGTTTGCGGATCCCTTTGTGATACTGTGCGGTGGTGTAGAGGGAGAAGAAGCATGGGATGTATACCATGTCCTTAAGCAGCGTCGTGCATTGTGGGTGATTTCAGGTCAAATTTCCACTTCATGTGTCCTCACATTCCACCCATATAGCATTCAGAACAAGCTCAATGAGATGGGTAAGCAGCTGTGATACCTAGTGGTCCTTGTTAATGAAACGCGTTTTAGGATTTTTGACAGGCTGGGAGTGGGAGTTTACCAATCTCTCACCTCAAGCCCTTCTCAACCTACCCGGTCGTCGAGGACCAGAGCCTCTCACAGACGAAGGTCAATCGATTTGATATACTAGCACACTGCTGAGTTTGCTAAATGATTGCTGCGGTACATAGAATGGGAAGCTCTCAAGCCCGATATATTAGGATATCTCGCAGGCCAAAGGACGTTGCGTTTGGCAAGGGAGCGCGTAACAACGCTGAACAAACGGTTCTGTCTTTTATCAAACGGCCTTTGCCTCAAAAAAGAGGCCAAGGACGATCTCGAACCCAGCGCTGCGGATCTTTTGCGAATTGAACCGATTCGTACCATCGTTTTCGACATCCCAATGTACCAGGACGTCCGGCAGGAATGGGTCGACAGTGAATATGGAAAGCGCCGCGAGGAAGTTGTCGCAGAATTCAACAAATCTAGGCACGAGTTGTTGGCGGGCCTCTTGCCTCAGTCGAGGCCTTCGAGCCGCAGATCCAGTGTATTACTGGCTGCTCGCGTGAAACTTGCGACAACACTTTTCCGCTGCCAGTGGTGCACGGATCCGATTTCGTACCCCCGCGTGCTGGCGCATGAATGCCTGACGAAGTACCACAAAAAGTCTAGTGATAAAGCGGATAAAAGCGACTATAACTGGCGCGATGCGGTCCCTCGCAATGTGATGCTTGCGCCTTGGAATTTTGGGGGTGACCAAATGAGCTTTGATGAAGAGGCCTCGTCCGTGGCCAGAGTGGTCATCGCGCTATGCGGTAAGAATCCAGAGAGGGTGACCATGGATGAGATGGACAAGCTGAGTGCACGGGTCGAGTGTAAACGGTGCGTCGGCTGGTCATGACGTGGAGAAATGCGGTCAGTTAATCCCGTTGTCCTGTGATCTTGCGCTGACTTGGCCATAAAGATTGTACATGAGCTGAAAGCTCACAGTGGCGAGGACGTCAAGTGTGGGTGGGCCAAAGTCAAGAAGGCGGGCGACCTCGAGAAGGTGCATGCGCTGGAAACAAAGAACGAATCCAGAGACAGATGCCACCGCGTGACCAAGTGCTGCCAGTGCAATAAGAAAGTATTACAGCGCCAACAAGAAAGCCACAGGCGACAGCAGTAAGTTGCATTTTTCGGCGAAAGATTGCTGGCCTCATATTTTTGGTTCAAGTGTACAGGGGCAGATAGAGTTTTTCATCCCACTGGATGTTCCGATGAAGCAAGCGCCTTACCCTGTGTGGGTTCGTTGATTATCATGAATAGTAGCTAGCGCAGAGTACAAAAGGAACAACTTCGTGTTAACTTTGGGCAGTCGGCCGAATCAGATGGCCGTGTGAAAGTAGATTTGGCGTTGTTTGCCCAACCAAGCCTTTTCACTTTGGATTTGCAACCCTTCACCTGGGCAAATGTCTGCCCTCGCCCGTTTCTTACCAGCATCCCGCAGATCCTATTCCTCTTTTTTCTCTTCAAAGCCAGGAGGTGGACGCTACTTTAACTCTGCAAAGCAACCCAAATCAGCCGTCGTCACTGCCAAGAACAGCGGCAAAGAGTCCTCAGATGTGGCCAAAGACGGCAGCAACAGTGCCCAGTCTACTGCTGGCCCCAACTCCTCATCGAATCCATCGCTGAGGGGCACCTCTGCCGCTGCCGCCGATGCACAGCCCTCGTCGTCGTCATCGAGCCAGCAGCCCTCCGCGCCCGATAACACTGCAGCGTCACCCACCACCGCCAACAACAGTACCAACAACACATACACGCACACAAGGCACCTCCACACAACGCCGCCGCACCCCGTCGTGAGTCCGAAAGACTTCAAGATCCACCAGTTCTTCTCCCTGCACCGCCCCCTCCTGCTCATCGCGCACCCGCCGGCCATCTTCCAGTCTGCCCCGGCGGGCAGCACGCCGTTCCAGCTGGGCGGCGGTGGCGGGCAGCAGCAGCAAAGGGCGCTGTCGTTTGACGACCCCGTTGAGGCGTCGGTGGATGCGGATGCCGAGGCGGCGCGCCAGCTGACCCGTGCTCTGACGATGCACCAGGCTGGGGCGACTGTCGCGTGGGAGAACACCCTTCGGAGGCTGGGCTTGGATGTAAACCAGGAGCCTGAACGCATTAATTTACAGCAGCAGTGGGATAGGGAGTGGGAGGAGGTGCGGATGGATAGCACAAAGAGGAAGAGGCGAAAGAAGATGAAGAAGCACAAGTAAGTCATAGTCTGATTCAGCTGTATGCTGTAGGGTGATAATTGACTTTGCCTTTCTTTTTTTACCAGGTTGAAGAAACGAAGAAAGGTGAATTTCTTTTCCTGCTGCCTTTGCAGAGTCTGACTCTTTCTTCTCCCAAAGGCAACACGCTCGCAGAGGATGAAGCTTGGCTAGTTAAATTGTAGATGCTTCATCACAAGTTCCGCATAGCTATTCGTCTAAAGCACATTCATATCACTAATTTACCATGTTTTCACCCTCGTCATTGCGTGAATGGTAACTGAATTACTGGCATGACAAGCAAAATGAAAGGCTACAGATTATGCAATGATCCCTCATAACAAAAAATATACACTAAACTAAAGGCTAGCCTCGTGCCAACGTCACTAACGTCTCTCAAGTAATCGTCACAATCTCCCCTCTCCCATCCTTAAGAATGACGAGCTCGCACTCAATCTTCTCGCCCGTATCCTGACAAACCACATCAGTCGGGTCAATGCTGCTCGTCTTGATCTGCCGTTTCTCGAAAAACGACCGGCCGAGTACGACATCGAAATGCGGCTCCTCTGAGAGGTAGACCTGGATGAGCGTCGGCTTCACCCCAGTTCCGTTGACATGCCCATTTACCAGCTCAGCACCGAGCCTGCCCTGCTGCTTGTTACGCCGCCCATTAGTCGCCCTCGGCGACGGGGACCGCGAGGGCACCGGGTGGGCCTGCAGATGCGACTGCGAGCCGCTGCTCACGGACGACGCGATCGACGGCGTCAGCGTGATGGGCCACGTCCCGATGTTGACGAGCCCGCCGTAGCCATAGTGTCCCGGGGCGGCGTCCGCGGGGATGAACCCGTGCTTCTGCGCAAACTTGCGCGATATATAGACATGTCTATACCCAGACTTGAGCAGCATGCGCACTATGGAAACACAACATGAGATTCAAGAATTAAGTACTTTGAATGGGAAAGTGGGAGGGAAAGCCGACAGACCGTTATTGACCGGCCCAATGGTACCGAGCACAGTGCGCACGCCGTTCTCCGAGTGGAACTTCTCGAACGCCTTCTTGAACTGCGGCACGCCGTCGTCGTCGCTCCCGCCCGTCCCGCTCTTTCGGCTCCGCTTCGACGAGCGCGAGGGCGCCGGGGAGCGCTTTGGCGGGTGCAGATGGTGGTGGTCAGAGTGCTCCCGTTGCTGCTGCGCCACGCGAGAGGGCTGGAAAAGGTAATACGCAGGGTTGCGGTATGCGGGGGGGATGGGCAGCGTTTGTGCGGGGTTGTGGAGGTACAGTGTCGGCGTCGAGGTTGGGCCGTTGATCTGTGGTGGTGGTGGCGGTGGCGGTGGGGGAGATGACGGTGGCGAGGGGGGCAGCCGCGACGTGGATGCGATGCGCTCGGCGTGCGCGGGGGGCGCTGCGATAGGGCTCTCCGGTAGCTGGGCCTGCCGCTGCCGCCAGGCGAATATGGTGTAGTCCGAGTCTACAACATGTATTAGCTGAGTATGAGAAACGATGCACCGAAACGTGCTCTCACCATCGTCCAAGTTCCAAACTGCGTCGTTGTACTCGTACTTGAGCCATCCAGGGCCGACCCGCTCGCCGTGGTAGTCTGTGTGTGCCTTGCGGCTGAGCTTGTCGTAGAGCGAGACGAGCGATTCCTGTGTGACTGAAAACGAGCAAGAGTGTCAGCACTGGGCCCGTGTTCCTTCGACAGCTGAACATACGGGAGTGGACGATTGCGAACGACGAGGACGGGGTGTGGACGTTGAGCAGCGATGGACCCGAGTCAGACATTCGGTGGTGGTGGGAAGAGGTTAAGGGGGAGACGACGCCGGGTGCACAGTGCTCTTAGTTGGAAATTAAAAAGTGTCACCAAATCTGATTCCAACATGTCAAAATGCAATGTTCTTATTGTTGATCCTCGTTCCAGTACATCAAAACATGCCTTCACAGCACACACCAGAGAAGCGGGAAAAAACCAGCCAGGCAATACAAGCTACTACCACGGAATAAAAACACATCGGCGGGTCATAGTTCCACACCGTCAATGATGGCTTACTTCGGGATGTTCTCCCGAGCTTGTGCACGAATCTTCCTCCTGGTAGAAAGATACATCACCTTGAGCAAAGGTCGCGTATCACGATGACGGCTTACTCGTATGCCACTTTATCATTCCTAACACCACACATCAAAACGGGTGCCCACCATGCAACCAGCGACTCACTTGAACATCGTGTAAGCGTCACTCTGCGCAGGATCATTCACATTGGGATCATCCAGGAGGTCTTGGATGCCGAGTAGAATCTGCGGCAAACACGAGCCGTTTTGTCAGCCAGCGCAAGGGGCTTGCAACTCCCTCACTTGTTTAATGGTAATGGCAGGTTTCCACGATTTTTCCTCGTCGAGGATAGACAAGCACACCGTTCCCGATGGGTATACATTCGGGTGGAACAGCGGCGGGGAGAATTTACCTGCAACCTCATGAGCATGGCACAAGCGGATACGTTTGTCCTTACATTTCGGAGGCTTGGAGGGGTAGTCTTTGAACCACAATCATAATCACGAGTTGGAACAGCATTGGAGAGAAGGAATGACGAAACGAGAAAGGGGGTGCGTGGGGGGTACGGTATGGGGCAAGACTCGAAACGCACCTTCGGGGAAATTCATGACTAATCTATATAGCCCGCCTTCCCAAGGTGTCTAGTGATCATAGAAACGAGTCAGTCACAGCATAGGAAGGCAAGCAGAGACGGGAGACGCGTGTTTCAAGTATACATCCCATACTAGCCAGCATAACTGCTGCAGAAGTAGGCCCAATACCACGCGTCTTGGTCAAGGAGGGGGAGCTATACACTCACGTTGGCTTTGCCTGGGATGCCCACCTCCCATTCCATGAGATTCATCGATCCATCAGCCGCTTTCGCTGGTTTAGCATAGAAGCCCTGTAAAACGGGGTGCAATATTAACGTCAAATTGTATATGCCTTGTGAAAGCAAAAAGCGCATTTGAATTGCATAAAAATGGGAGTGTCGCCTCAGACTTGGGCCCACCATCGCCCCGGTATGGCAAGGGCAACGCATCTTGCTTGCCCACCCCAAAGAACCAGCTACCGAACGAAGATGCATCTGTACTCACGAATGGATGATCCTTCCTCCACTGTTTGCGCTCCTCCGCAAGACGCGGTCTACAAATTCCGGACATGGGTGCTGTTGTTGGAACGCGATGGTATCAATCCTCAGGGTATGTTTCGACGTGTAACGCTCAAAACCCGAGAAGGAGAACGAAGATATTATGTCAGTAGAACTTTGAAATATGTAGTTCAACAGCGTGCGCTACAAGCGAGGGGAAAGAAACTTGGCTCGAGCCTCAAATCAATGTATTACTCAGCAGCATTCTTGAAGGGTAACAACTGAAAATAAAGGGAAATATATCAATGGCCGAGAACTTCAATCATTGGATTGTGGAAGGGTGCTCTCCAATTCTTTTGATTACATGTCAGATCATGGATACATCAAACCCTGCTCAAAAGCATCAAGAGTATATTGCAGCCCTCCTCGTTTAAACCAAGAGCTTCTCGATAGCATTTTTGATCGTAATTATCTGGCTCGCGAGCTCCTTTGTCTCTCCAGTAGTCACACTAGCAGAGATGACGGGGCGCGAGACGTTACATGCGCGGCCGAGAGCAGCCTTGGAGGGAACAAATACGTATGGCACGTTCTGACCGAGTACAATCAGTGTGGATAGGGAAGGGGAAGTAGGAAACAACCAACCTTTTCTTCACAGAGGAGGGGAAGGTGGAGAAGAATCTCCAAGGGCTCAGTGTCGGCCGTCAAGACGATGAACTCTGCGATACCGCGATTGAGGGTTTTAGTCGCTGAACTTGCCAGTCAGTCAACGATTTAGGGTATGTATAGCCGCGAATTGGCGTACCTTCGTTGGCCCCTTTTTTCAACTGTTTGTATTGGCCAGCCTGCTGCACAAGCTCTAGGATCTACAAAGGCACGAATGAGCCAGACATTGAATTTCCAAGAAGGGATTGAATATACAGAATTAGTGAGATCGGCATCAGCGAGAGGCCATGCTTTTCCGCGAACTTCAGCCATTGTAATGAATTCTGTTGACCTCACGGTAGTAGATCCTTGGTCGAGTTTGTAAATGGAGGGGAAGCAACCGAAAAGGTTTTTTAAAAAAGGATTGGATTACATAATACATCGGTGGCTGTTATCCTGCCCTTCCGAGTCCGTCTGTCTGTCAACAGCTATATTTACTTACCGATGGTGGACAGGGCTCACACCATCCGGCTTAACAGCCATCGCCCACCATGATCCCATCGCCCACCCTTTACTTTGGATATGGCAGCAACTTTTGGCTGGAGCAGATGAGGCGCAGGTGCCCAGAGAGCAAGCACGCCGGGGTCGCCGTCCTGAAAGACTGGTGCAGTGTGGTCTCCTGCCCCCTATAGGGCGTTTATGCGCGCGTGAGCTGAAGTCGTGTATAGGCGCTGGATAATATGCGAGCGGGGGTACGCCAATGTCATTCCATCGCCGGGCGACGTTGTGTACGGGTTCATCTACGAGCTCACACAGAGCGACGAGGCGAGCCTTGATATATACGAAGGCTATCCGTATGACTACACCAAGGAGACGCATGCCGTTGACCTTGTCGAGACCGACGAGAACGGGCTGGTGCGGACGAAGCAGAAGCAGGCTCTAATCTACATTGACGTCCACCGCACGAGTGAAGGCAGCCCGCGCAAAGAGTACATTTACCGGATGAATATGGCGATTGGAGACGCTGTGGGCGGGGGCGTTCCCATTGAGTACATTGACAATAACCTTCGCCGATTTATACCTCCCATTTAAGTGCGATAACTATTGTATTATTAATATACCACGGATGTGACAACCACCACAAGAAATGGGCAAAGGTGTTTTAATGTATGCAAAGCCTGAGGTGGATGACCAACACTGGATTTCACACAGGCAATAGCATCATAATCTACGTGGTGTAGCCAGGGTGTCCCTTGCTTCTCTTCCACCATGGGCCCAGTCGCCCACTTCGTCGCTGGCACCCTCGGCCTCACACATCTCCCACCGTTCCTCCCAGTGCTCGGCTACTCATTCCTCGCCTTCCTCTTCACCCACCAAGTCCTCTCTCCCGCACTCAGCCGCCGCTACTTTCCAAACGCATTCGCCTCAAAAGGCAGAGCAGCACGTAATAACTGGCAAGTGCTTCTCTTTTGGCCCACACACAAGTCATGACCCAAAAAATCCAATTTGCCAGGTCAATACACGTCGTCTCCCAACTGCACACCGTTGTCATCGTCCCACTAGCCGTTTGGTGTATCTTGACCGAGGCGCCAGAACGTTCACAGAACAGGGCGTTCGGCTGGGAAGACCGTATCGGATATGTACATGCCATCGCAGCTGGGTAAGCGCGCTAGGCGCCCGTACTTTAACAAACCCCCAATCTCATCCCGGTCGTACAGCTACTTTCTCTGGGACGCCCTCGATGCCATCATCAATTTCATAGATTTAGGCTTCGTTATCCACGGCGCCGCGTGCTTCGCAATCTACACCATGTCCTACGTACGTCTCACCTCCCTCTCTCATTTTCCCGTTTTCCTATCTGATAATAAAGAACTGCCCAACAGAAACCATTCGTCGCATATTACGGGACGCGCTGCCTCACCTGGGAAATAAGCACGTTCTTCCTCAACATCCACTGGTTCCTCGACAAAACTGGCCGAACAGGCTCGCGGCTCCAGCTCATCAACGGCTTCTTCCTCCTCGCGTCCTTTTTCGGCGTCAGGATACTCTACGGCGGCAGCATCGTGCGTGTCTACGTTATTTTCCTCCACATAAACTCATCCCCGATTTTTTTTTC